>JAUTBV010128459.1:0-12380 GCA_032361325.1 Lepetodrilus fucensis | reverse complement strand
GAGAGAGAGAGAGAGAGAGAGAGAGAGAGGGGGGGGGGAGAGAGGACGAGAAAGAGAAAGAGAGGGAGAACAGGAGTGAGAGAAAGGCAGAAAGGGAGAGAAATGGAGCTGGGGAGGGAGAGAAAGGGAAATAGGGAGAAAGGGAGAGAGAGAAAGGTAGAGGAGAGAGAGTGACAGTGAGAGTGAGAGAGAGGGAGAGAGATGGAGCTGGGAAGGGAAAGGGAAAGAGGGAGAACGGGAGAGAGATAACGGGAGCGAGAGAAAGGGAGAGAGAGAGAGATGGGAAGGGAGGGAGTGAGAGCTGGGGAGGGAGGGAGAAAGAGAGAGAGAAAATAAAGAGAGAGGAGGGAGATAGGGAGATAGAGAGGGCGAGCAATAGAGAGAAAGGATTATATGGGTGGAGAGAGGGGAGGCAGAGGTAGGGAGAGGTGTGGCTTCACAACATGATTATTGTATGCGAGTTCTAACCAAAGTAGTCTTGTTTTTCTCTGGCCATCTGCAGACCCTGGTTTTCTAGCTGTCGGATCATCTCCTCTGCCAACGTGTGATTCTTCCATGTCCTACAACACCACAGACATACAAATACAACTAACATTACAAGCTTGGCTGGTCGATTATTTCACTCATATCATGGCTAGGATGTTTTGTGTGCACATGCCCTACTTGTACTAGGCTGAATTTTCACTTGCTGGTAATACTAACTCACTGAAATATCCTGCTGCAGTTCAGAGTTATATGGAGACTCTACTCAGACACAATGTTAATTGACCAGTCAGGTGTTGTTTAATCCCTCTAATATTGAGAGCCAAGCAAGGTAACAATGACTACCAACTTTTAACAACCGTTAGTATGATGTGGTCTGAGATAGAACCACTGACCTATCATTCTCTGCACTGGTACCCTAACCACTACATCATAGACATTAGGGTTATAACGATATGTCGATAAGTCGACCTATTGCGATAGTGTGTGTCCCGATAGCAATCTTAACAATCAATAATTATTGGCAATAGTATGATTGGCTATCGATAGTTCCAATATTTTTTTTATATATTTTTTTTATCTCTGCTTATTTTCTGAAACTCCAACTTGTCCTGGATTCCAACTAATGACGTCAATTGCAGCCTAGAGGGGTATTAAAGAAAATAGTATAAACCAGTGGGATATGCGTGAAATGTAGCTAGTTACCCAATAAAATAGGTTTGACCATGAAATATGTAAACAAACCCGTAATATTGTATGTATTTAACATTCCTTTTGCATACTCAAGTATTATCGTGATACTATCGCGATATCTTTGTCAAATTGTGATAGAATCATGATATTTTTATTTTTATTTTTATTTTTTGAATTGGGGTTTAAAGTCGCTTTCTAGAATCTTTCACTAATATTGTGATAGTAATTCTAACTATCGCAATACTATCTTGATAGTGAAATTACCTGTGATAGTCACCCCTAATATATACATAGTACGTTGGATTGGAAGATGTTAGCATTTTAGCATATGAGAATCCATAGACGATAGGATGCTATTTTATTGATGAAGATATAAAAATATCGATACACATTTAAATTTAGTTGCATCATTTGTAAACGCAAAGTGGTGAGTGAGTGATTATGGAGCTTAACGTCTCTGCAAGAATCTTTCACCCATTTGTCACAGTAAGAATCTTTTACTAACACGTCAAGGATTCAAAGGTATTTTGTTTATGTTTAAAAATAATAAATTAATAATAAATTTGAGCTATATTAAAGTAGTCCAGCAACTTCACAGTGAAATTAGGATAATTTGAATCTTTCACCCATTTGCGACAAACAGCAAAAATTAACTGTAAAGCTTTAAGATTTGGTACAACATTGGCTTTAAGAAAATAAAAACTCTATTATCATCATAAAATAGCCGAAAGCATTATTGTAATATAATCTAGCATTACCACCAGATAGCCTAACATTAACACAAGATGTCCTAAGATTACCACAAGATAGCCTAAAATTATCTAAGATAGACACTATTGAGTATGTCCTTACATCAATGCCAGACACCGTTCCGGAGACGTATGTTATGATTGCATTTGATTCGTCTGATAGCACAATAACAGATCTCGTAGCTCAGACAAGAAATCTTTGGTCTACTCTGGCCAGACAGGCTTATACTGCACTGCCTGTTGGAGCACTACTGTTAGTACTATAGTCCTGAATACTGGTGATAGCAAAAACATGATCAGAGCCTAAATTTCCACAAAGCTTTCAGGATATTCTTATAGCAGCAATGGTAATTTTTGCTTGGACTTCAGGACTGGTGCCAATAAAACTGTCCACATATTCTATATTCTAATTATTATCCACATATTCTATATTATTACCCACATATTATATTATTATTATTTTCTTTTAAATTGGGATTTAGAGCAGCTTTCAAGATTCTTTCATGTATATTACAGCGTGTGAGGTTCGGGCAGTTGGAAAACAGCAACATCCGTAGCACTGAATATTGTAGTAAACCTACGCAGGGATCGAAATTAACACGAGACTGCTAGCCCAGGCATTTTCTCCCAATGCTAAAGGTATCCTAATGGTTAGTATAAATTCATAACATTTGTTATTTGTATAACTATTCGAGCGAGTAAGTTTCAAAGTTAGTTTCTATCGCTGCCTATGAGCACTGCCTAGTACCGACAGGCCAAGGATGATAACTGCATTGCCACGGTACAGTGAGTTTAACTTCTCTGCGTGAATCTCATGGTACAGACAGCATTTTCCTAACATGGTTGATTCAGAAAGGCAACTTTTGCGAATATTGATGCCAGAACTATAGGGCCCCTGGTAATTGTTCACCCCCCCGGAGGGCCCCTGGTCATTGTCCACCCGTAGTGGACCCCTGTCTGTGGTAAGCTGAGGTCAGCTGAGATACCACCCAAGGTTGACTCTCATAAAGCACAGACAGTAGTAAACCTGTCAGGCCTATACTAACAATATAGTTTAGCCAGAGATAAAGTCAGCTTGCCCTGTTCTGCATACCAGTACACAATACCAGTACTAAAGTATTGAAATACCAATGCAATACCACATACTCCAGTATAGTATCAAAAATATGAGTATCAAGCAGGGGTTAATAATGCTAGTCCTATAGCCAATGGCTATAAGTAGTTTCTGGCTCGGACTAGTATAGATTCCTAGATCTGGTAGTCCTGCCTGGCTAGTTAAATTTTCAAAGCACCTACCTTGACTAGAGATACGGTAGATCTATCGGATCTATCTATCTCTATCACTGAGTCCCTTAACACATTGATACTTTATATGTTAGTTCCGTGTTCTTTAAAAAAATAATAATAATACTGACAGGACTAGTGTTAAGTTGGTGAGGACTAGTATATTTTTCACCCCACTAGTCCTGTGTGGCTAGTGCTCATTTCAGTTAATATTAACCGCTAAGTAACATTATATTAACCGCTAAGTATAGTATTGAAAAAATACCAATGTTGGGGGAAACAAATCTTTTTCTGTGTGTGCAATGTTCACACATTACAAGGCAATCAATAGTGTGGTTCAAAATCAAGTAAATTGGAGCATGTTCATGTTCCAAAAAACGTGTTCAGAGAAAACATAGGCAGCTTATTTTTTCTATCAACTGAATGCAGTATTGTGAAATCTCTATACCACGTTTGTGTTAAAAGCTGGCTCATGTGTTTCATTTCTCCAGATTTCCCCTGCTGATAGTACATCCCTGCAATATGTTTAATGTTTGCTAAGTCTGTTTTCCAGCCTCAAATTCCTCCTGCATATGTATATATCAACAACTCCCGAGTACAAAAGAAAATAGAGCATCGTGGAAAATCCAGGAAAAAAACCCCATAGAAGCTCGATCCCTATCCTGTGTTTCCAACACCTCGGGCTGTGTTTCCATCTCCTTGGCCTGTGTTTCCAGCATCTTGGCCTGTGTTTCCAGCCTCTTGGCCTGTGTTTCCAGCCCCTCGGCCTGTTTCAAGTCCCTCGGCCTGTACGTTTTTCAAGTCGGTCGGCCTGTGTTTCCATTCCCTCGGCCTGTGTTTCCATTCCCTCGGCCTATGTTTCAAGTCCCTCAGCCTATATTTCAAGTCCATCAGCCAGCCTAACAATATTGGATACTATCTGCAAGATGATTCCGCTAATCATTGGCAGGCCAGTGCACTTCCATCTCGGATTTTATCATCCCTCTGTGGGCCCATTTCATGTCTGAGGCACCTGCCTAGGCATTGGACCCGGATACCAGTGAATGGCCAGAACATGCCCCTAGATATGGACCCATTGCACCATGAAAAAGAAATTCAATTTGCGATATGGTCACATACAAAACTATGTGAGAATTATGAGGAGAAATCAAAAATGATTCGTTTGGACCCAGGAGACTAACGCCACTCATTGCGAAAGGTTTGAGCCTTGAAAATAAGCATATTTCGATATATTGGGGAAATTAATAATGGATCGAGGCCTGACAGTCAATTGACTGATGTATACGACATACACCAGCGACATACACCAGCGGAATCTTTTCTACAAATAAATGTTGTCATGGAAATGATCCTCAAAATGTCAATAGAAGTACAGTAATACTAACACAAATTTACAAACTTTAAGAAACAGAAATAATGAATTGTTGTTTAATGTCACCACATGATCAATTGAGACATCAGAAATTAATAGAAATGTACGATAAAATTATTCAGTACATTTTTGTGAATAAGAACTCTTGAACGAGCGAAATTGTTTGTATTTGACATGTGGAGCAAACACACTACATCACATGCCACCAACATAGTAATTATTTAGTCGAAAAATCACACAAACATGTCTGACAGCGCCTGTGAGAAGAGAACAGCGACAGAGAAAATCAGGCTTGTGTTGTGGAGAGAGAAGACTTCTAGATTAATGGATCCACCACACATATGTAGTACGCTGGAGAACGTACACGAAGCACTGCATATCTGACTGGGAGCCGCTGCCACGGAAATACCAGGTCAGACACCAGCTGCCATCCCCCGATGCCAGTGAGTTGCTGCTAAAACTTGGAACTCACGTTTATTCTTCTGAATTTGGATTCTTGCCTCTCCAAAACCTCAAACCTCCAGCCCCCACTTTGTATTTGTATTATTATATACATCATGGCTTAGAAGTGTTTCAGGGCATATCTATGTTTGATTGAATGTTTTACTTCGCGGTGGGAATATATCACCCATAGGCGACGGCCTATATCTGTATCATTTTGGTGAAGAATAAGGACAATGTTGAGGATGATGAAGAACAACTGTTACTGACAATTGAAATTATTTAAGGTCATGTTGGTCAATAATATGAAAATCCTTCATGAAAAATATGTTTGAAATATTAATAATTATATACTGAGATATACTTCATGGCCTTTAATATAATAATAGACAAAAACAGTTCATTCAAGTCCTGTTGAAATATTCACATTGATATTAACACTATATAGTATACCAAATAGCATCACAGAGAATGCTCAATGATTCATCCACAACTATCACATGCTCACCTAGATCTATCAAAAGGATCTATGATTAGGTCAGAGCAACACCTTCCAACATCCACAAATCTTGTCAAACACCTCCCCAGTGTCTGTTGCCTCTCACTAGAACCCCACCCTGAAGACTTCCGTCTCATACCTCTCAGTCCCATCTGGGATTGCCTCTACAGGGCCCCAGTTTATTACAAACTGTCCCAAATAACACCTTCAATGGAAGGTCACGAAAGTGCAAAGAGTCCTCATCTGCCAGATCTAATAACAATACAACTCCAGATCTCTGTCCTAGGAAAAACAACTGATTTTCTGCAGGGTGGATTTAGAATTGCTCATGGAGGCTGCTTTCATGAGTCACCAGACCTTTTAAGTAACAAGCCACCTACCAAGGATAACAAGTAATCGGCTAAGGATAACAAGTCACTGGCTAAGGATAACAATTAAGTCACAGGCTAAGGATAACAAATCACCAAATATAGACAACATTAGTCACCAACTAAGGATAACAAGTCACTGGCTAAGGATTTTAACAAGCCTCCCACTAAGGATAACAACTTGCTGGCTAAGGATAATAATTTGCCTTTAAGGATAACAAGTCATTACCTAAGGATAACAAGTCACACACTAAGGATAATAAGTCACCGGCTGTGGATAACAAGTCATCGACTAAAGATAACAAGTCACTGGATAAGTCAGTCGCTGACTGTGTTTGGGGCTTAGCTCATGCCATTGTGTAGTGCCAGGCAGGATGAGATGGAATTGTCAATATATTATTAATTACCAGCGTGATTTCCGGGGTGTACTGATTTTTACAGGCCTACGAGAAATTTCAGCTTGTAATAGTTCTACACTATAAACGTACCAGATTTGTGGATATTCATGCCGAAATGTCTTTCTAACATGCAAGTCAATGCAATGACATCACAATCATTTGTCTCATTATGAAGTCATAACTGTTATTAGTAGGCAAATTGGGTTGCAACACTTTTCACAGGACTCCTCTCAACCAATCAAATCACTAGAATCGACGCATATTTTGGATAATAACCTTCTAGTGCCTGAAACTGCAGACTGGATTGTATGATCCCCAGGGAGTCGAGAAGCTTCATAGGTTGACAAGCACTCGGAATTACAACTCATCTGATTACGTTGATTGGTCGAGAAAAGGAAGCTGTTCATATTTGACTACTGCGAGTTCTGAACAATGAGAGATATACTGGTCAATCAAGGAGAAACACTGGTTATTGTACAATCTCTTACCTTATTGACCAGAAAATCATTAGTATTTGGGCAGCAAAACTACCCAGGTCGAGTTGGGAGATCAACCATGACACAAATAATTAAATTATTTTGGCCTAAGAAAATAATTATCATGATTACTTTTTTTGAATACCGTAGCAAATTCCATGATGGTATTGTCCAGAGACTAAGAACGCTTCAATGCCTTGATGCGAGTCTATGTGAAATATTGTAACCGCAATGCAATATGAGTTAGCAAGAGATTTCTTCTGAATGAAATCAATGCAATTTAAAAGTAAGTGAATTATTCTGTTTTCCGCATTAGCCACGATGAATGCCTGTGTAGAGGCTGTTGTGGCTATTCTGTTTTTCAGTGTTGTGCGACGTAATTTAATCTGCTGAAGGACTTAAATAATTTGTACGAGAACATATCGACTCGACGACGATCATATCAATATTGTTGATATTAACATCTTGCATTAAAAAAAATTAAAAAAACATGGATAAATGGCTCGTATGAACATTATTTCTCATCTATTACAAGCTTTATAAGACGATGATGAAATAATGCTAGGCGACAGCTTTATAAGAATATCCCACTGTGACGTAAAACAATAATTCATTCACTAATTTGCAACAATAGCATACAACATAAATATTGCTATATTTTTTATGGCTTAAATATTCCTGCAATTACATGAAACAACAAGACAACAGATCAATATTTTCCCTGAACAGCCACTAAGGAGATCCATGTAAACACCTTACTACCATTGTCAAACTGTTACTGTTAGTAGATCTTGTAGCCTCATGTCTTTAACTCTCTCCTTCCACTTGGGACACCCATCGATGACCAAATGAGGAGAGACTTTAATTAATCGAGAGCGACCGTAAAGTGACAGTCAAGTGTAGTCTCGATTTATCAGCATTGTCTGACATTGTCATGTTATCAGAGGTATTACAGAAGTCTGTGAGTAATCTGTCTGAGGTATTACAGAGGTCTGTCTCGAAACAAATCCATGGGTATCCATGGTATCATGAGACTTCAATCTCCAGTTAACCGCCTCCTGTAATCCTGTCTCTTAGCAGTCTCCTGTAATCCTTTCTCTTAGCAGTCTTCATGTCTCTCAGCAATCTCCTGTAATCCTGACTCTTATAGCAGTCTCCTGTAATCCTGACTCTTATAGCAGTCTCCTATAATCCTGTCTCTTAGCAGTCTCCTATAATCCTGTCTCTTAGCAGTCTTCGTGTCTCTTAGCAGTCTTCTGTAATGCACTGTGTCACTTGCCAGTCTCCTGTAATCCTGTCACTTAGCAGTCTCCTGTAATCCTGTCACTTAGCAGATACAAGAAAACTGCTAATAGACACTTTTATAGAAGAGTGCTAAGTGACAGGATTACAGGAGACTGCTAAGCAGCCTCCTGTAATTGTGTCTCTTACCAGTCGCCTGTAATTGTGTCTCTTAGCAGTCTCCTATAATCCGATCTTAGTAGTCTTCATGTCTCTTACCAGTCTCCTGTAATTGTGCCTCTCCATAATAATATCTAAGCCTGTGTTTAATGAAAGGGTCAGCCATCACACCTTGCTCACACCCAAATAATCCTATATTCAAAATAACCCCCTAGATCAATTATACATTTAAGATTTCTGGAGAACAAGCATTTCAGTGGTATAAAATACATAATACCAATCGAAATAATTAATATTTGCATTGTTTACTAGGTGGTCCTAGTCAAGGTGTAAATCAGGGCACATGCACAGCTATCCATGTTTTTACTGTAGCTGGGAAATGACTGCATACCTTGATTTATGCCCACATACCTTCATTTACACCAGGACCACTGGTATGACACTTTCATAAAATGCAGGCCAGACCCCCCACCAAAGACTCCTGAAATGCTGTCTCCCTGTAACATCCAGACCCCCACCAAAGACTCCTGTAATCCCTTGCTCCACACTGGGAACCGTAAATTAATCACTTCATATGTCAGTCTAGCTCTGGACAGACAAAGAGATCCAGCGACAATTAAAATCTTTTATGTCAACCTTATCAATTAGACGTCTGCACAGTTGCTAGCCAAAGCAGCCATCTGATATGTAATCGTTGGCCATTTCGACACAATTTATCGATACAATCTCGGGCCCATAAAGCAGTGGGCCATCAGCTTTATTGCAGTGAACAGACCTGAAGGTCTGGGCTCCCCTACTCCCTAGAACCAGTCTACTTCCTACTCGCTGCTGTGCACCACCAGGGGTGTGCTCAATCAGGGGAGGGGGGAAGAAGCACTGTATGGTTAAATAGGAAATTCCAATGTTCCTCTTAGCATAAATAATCTTAGCAGTTTATGTCCAAGCATACCTCTCCAATTCAAACACTCCACAAAACTATGGAAATATGAACTTTATATCTTAACCCTCTACCTGCAGAATTAAGACACTGACACTGTTCTTCAGGGCATCTCTGGTTGCCTCCGGCATGGAAAGGGTTAAGACTTAAGCAAGACCACAGGGAAATACTTAAAGGGCAAGTTCATAATGATTTAGGCCTATCTGCTCAAATTGGAAATAAATGAGTGTTTTGCGTCAAGTTGAGTATATACAAAGTGTGTGTTGGGAAATTGATCTGGGTTTGTTTGTTTTTTTAGAAAAATGACAAATTAGCAAGATAAATTGTGATGTCTAAAATATCAACTTCAGGCAGCGTTGAGTTATCGAGAGTGACTTCCCTTACTACGTAGGCCACCTACGGTGAACTGTTAGGGCCATGCTTTGTTGACTATTTGACCTCACCAAGTTCCAATTGTTAGCTGTTTTGGAGAGAATGCACGTGCACTTGCGGCTTTTCATTGGTCAAGTTAGAGCGCCAAATGTCACGAGGTTCCCAATATCAAGGGAAGATAAGCGATGTATGCTTCATCAAATGTTTCTAATTTATGAATTTCAATTAAATATTAAAAATACAAAGAACTGAAAAATTATGAAAAAGTGTATGTTGTTGAGAAGATAATAAACATATGTATTTTTTTAAAGCAAAATATATTGAAAAAAGAGGCCTAGATATATATCATTATGAACTTGCCCTTTAAGCAACACCACAGGGAAATACTTAAAGCAACCAGAATTATTGAGAGTTGAGAAGAGTACAAATGTTTAGGTCACACCGCCTACGAAATGAAATGATACTGTAATTAACACAGACTTTGGCTGACCTCGGAAACAATGAATGACATTTCCTATATTATGTCCAGATGTGTTCAACCCAGCCCCTCTTGTTAAACATAGGCTTTTAACACATTAAATATAGGCGTTTTTAAACCAGTACTTTTGTCATCAATATGTTTTCATGCAATTTTCTATTGCCTGGTAGACCTTTCTGAAAACAAAGACCATGATGCGGGATAATCAGAAATGGCTGCTAGTGTTAACACACATGTAACTTATCTTTATCACCATGATTACAACTCAACCTGAACATGTAGAACATGGCAGTACACCGATATATCTCAGAAATATAATCTTTAAGTGTCATTAAAAAAGAATTGGAGATGAAAGTTTTATTGAAAATAACAGCATTGTTCCATCCGAAATCTTCTCCCTGATTGATCTATTATATAACACAGCTCTCTGGAATCCATAGTTGCTTGGAGGATGGAAAAGGTTAAAATGGTGTTTGCGCATGACAAACATGAAACAGTAGCTAATAGGTACCATGAAACAGGAAGAATTTTCAACATTAGCAACGCCATAAATTACAAAAAAATCCGGATTCCGGATAAAACTTGCAGACGGTATAGGAAATTGTTTCGATTTTAACCTACTTCTCACTGGTGGGAATTTGAGAAGCCCCGGTAGAGAAGTTAAGGAGATTAACTCGACACAAACAAGGTTAATAAAGATTAATTATGCTCCAGAAATAGTTTTAGCTCTAATCCTGTATGTACACGCCACAAGATCAGTTATCTACGAAGCCCTAATGTGTTGTCAATACTCAATAGCTTCTTCCGTCACTGATGTCAATCTGTTGTATCCTACAAAGATGCCGTAGATCAGTAGACACAGGCACCATAGGTCAGTAGACACAAGCACCACAGGTCAGTAGATGCAGGCACCATAGGCCAGTAGACACAGGCACCATAGGTCAATATAAACACAGGCACCATCGGTCAATATAGACACAGGCACCATAGGCCAGTAGACACAGGCACCATAGGTCAATATAAACACAGGCACCATAGGTCAATAGACACAGGCACCATAGGTCAGTAGACACTTGCACCATAGGTCAATATAGACACAGGCACCATAGGTCAATATAGACACAGGCATCATAGGTCAGTATAGACACAGGCACCATAGGTCAGTAGACACAGGCACCATAGGTCAATATAGACAGTGTGAGTGAATATGGAGTTTAACGTCGCTGCAGGAATCACAGGCACATTAATAGACAGGCACCATAGGTTAATAGACACAGGCACCATAGGTCAGTAGACACGGGCACCATACGTCAATATAGACACAGGCATCATAGGTCACAGGCACCATACGTCAATATAGACACGGGCACCATAGGTCAATAGACACAGGCACCATAGGTCAATAGACACGGGCACCATAGGTCAATAGACACAGGCACCATGAATCAGTAGACACAGGCTACACACACATACCCACACACAAACCGATACCGAACAAAACTCACACAAGTGCTGCAAACTAAGGCCAAAGAAAATGTAGTCAATCCCCGTCTTGCACAAACCGTAAGGAACACATAGGTCTTCACAACAAGGAGATGGAAACAATTTAATTACATTTTCGCATCAACAGTTGAAGAGGTCTGTCAGCTGCCCGTCATAGAAAGCAGCAAGAAATTGCCTCCACATACTGACGTAGGAATAATATTGATTAAAGGGACAGACTGCACGGTAAAGCTATTCAGTGGACGGCGAACATTGCCATATGAAGAAGTCATCCAGGATCTGTCTTGGCTAAAGAGCTGTTTGATCTCTTGTGATCGGTCCCTGGAGGAACACAATTACGAAGCCACTTAAAAAAGACCTGCGCTTTAAAGTGAACTAATTAAGAAGTCTAGATGACAAGTTTTTGGGGGGGCTCCCTTCAAAGTTAAAAGTGTATATACAAATCAATTGGTTTATGAGCAATTGTCGGTGAGCACTAAAACTGGAGCTTTCTGCTAGAGACAGTAATGCTTCTTGTTGCTTGTAATTGGCATCGTCATCAAAACTCATTGAAAGAACATGTTGACGATTGAGAGGGGGAAAAAAACATCAACATTTTCTTAATAGGTCGGAATAACAAGATATAATTGATAATATATTTTTTAAATGTTACTTGAATTATTTCAACTCTTGTAATCATTTATGTAATTGTAGACCCAAATTATAAGAATTAAAATGTGTTCTTTTAATAGCTAGAGCATGTTTACATACATTTTTGTACATTTCTTGTGTGTGTGTGTGTGTTATGCTTTTACAGTCGCCTTCCAGCTTAGCTGATTTCGGCAGACTGCTCCCTCCTTGGGACGCATTGTGTATGTTATTGGCTGCTTGTGCTAGGCTGGATTTCCACCAGTCATTTTTAGAGTGCTAGCTCACTCTGGAATATT
>JAUTBV010128448.1:0-12380 GCA_032361325.1 Lepetodrilus fucensis | reverse complement strand
CTTATGCCCCGAGTTCACATATCGAGAGAATTGAAGATAACAAAATCATTTGCTAACTATATCTCGATTTATATCTCATGAATCCATGAATATGACGCTTGACACGTGACACATTTATTATGTGAAATATTATATTTGTCAATACACATTATTCAGTCGCATGCAGATAAGCCTCACAAGCTATCATTACAGATAAATACACACGATCAACTTCAGAATCATCCTACTTTCAGACGAACTTTAGAAGTCCCAGTGTGACCAAAACATTTGTACTAACGATCTGGTCTAATATTGCTTTTACCTCAAACAAATATTTGAATTTACTTTCCGGTCGATTAACAAATGACACTGGCCACTGGCGTATGCTGAGCCTAACTATGTTGTGATGGCGTCTCCACAAGTTCAGGATTGTGGATAATTGGTAAACAACCGGAGCATAATATCTTTATCTAAACCAAGAATGAGAATGTTTATGGTTTAAATCAACTTAGATTCTGGGTTATATAATGAACAGAAATGTCAAATGTTTGACAATTGTCAATTCCTGAACTGTAACGTTACGTTCAGTTGAAGCCAAGTTTGTATATAAAAGTACAACAAGTTGTGACTTATTCATGTGCTTGCACGAACGCACACACACATGCAGTCACTCTCATATACAACACACACACACACACACACACATACACACACACACACACATACACACACATACACACAAGCGCGCGTGCACGTAGGCCTACATACCATTCTGTTATACAGAAGCAGATGTTCTACTACCCGCTGACTACAGAAGCACAATTAAGTATGCCCTGGAAAGTGATATAAGTGATACTGTTATTGTCTATCCATATGAAAGTCTGTTGCACATATATAGTCACCTCCATAATATCTTCGTATCCACACCATGGCCAGACACTCGATTCAAGAAACCAGGAACGAATCATCTGTTAATGACACGACATCCGGGATACTGCAAGTAGCAAGTGAAAGCCTAGACTTGCATATCTCTAGGGCGATATTACGAACAGTAGTATTTGGGTTAGAACAAAGTTTGACACAGACTAGTGAAAACCGTAGATTAATTAAGTCACCCAATACCTTTATAATCATTATCGCATACTGCCCGGATGTGCGAAACTTCTGCAAGTGTGCCGCTGTCCCCGTGAACCACAGCACGTAGCTCTTGGTGACGAAAACATAATTGTTTCTTTAAACTCGGCTGCCACGTTGACCTTGTAAACAAGAGGCACGATATGACCTCTGTCACAGAGCAAACCACACACATGAGGAGGAACACAACTGTCTGGGTTAAACAGCTCGGTGACGACACTTGTCATCTGGTTACAGGCAGAGATGGACGAAGAGCCTACACACAGAGGAAGAATGTTGACCGTCTGTTGACATTCAGTGAGATTCATCAACGACAGGGTAGCATTACCTAATATTAACTTTATTGAAACTCCTCAATGTCTGTGATTGTTTGAAGACGTGCATGGTGATTGTTGTTGTTGTTGTTATTGTTATCACTCATATTTCGTTCAAGGATAGAAAGTTGTTCATGGGCATGCACTACATGGCTACATTTTCATTCAGAAAGAGAACACTTCGTCAATATTGCATGATATCAACTCTGCTACCAACAGCTTTATTACTATCGGCTACGTTAACATCATCTATGTTAGCATCAGCTAGCTTACCATGAGATAAGTTACCATCAGCTAGGTAACCATGAGATAAGTTACCATCAGCTAGGTAACCATGAGATAAGTTACCATCAGCTAGGTAACCACGAGATAAGTTACCATCAGCTATGTTACCATCATCTGTATTACCATCAACTACTTTACCATCAGCTTGGTTACCATCAACTAAGTTACTAGTCCTTGTCAAAGCCGTTTTGTGGCATTTTGTTTCGATTTTGACAATGACTACTAACTTACCACCAACTAACATCCACTAGACTACCATCATCTAGGTTGCCTTCGGCTATGTTACCATCATCTAGGTTGCCGTCGGCTATGTTACCATTAGCTAGGTTGCCGTCGGCTATGTTACCATAATCTAGGTTGCCGTCGGCTATGTTACCATTAGCTAGGGTACGTGTTGCTATCCTCCCAGCACTGGTGCCAGCCAGATCTCATAATGGTGAAGAATCCGCAGGACATCCTTCTCTGCCGAGGTCAGTGTGTTCCTGTCTCAGAATAGATTCTAGAATTTTTTGGCGATGACATTGCCACATAATTGCCTGTAGAATGAATTGGTACTTAATGCACCTAGTAGTAATTATAATGCTAATAATGAAAGTGTTTTCTAAGCCATCTTGTTGAGATACGTTTTGGCCGTGATGTTACGGTCATCGTCAGGGAACATTAAAACCAAAATAAAAAGAAGAAGAAGACTCTGTATTACTACCAATTAATACAAGTTGTTGTCATTAAGACAGGGTCTGTATGTGACTTGTAGCATGATTTCTACCACTGAGTCTAATACCATGCATCGACAGTGACAGCGGTTGAGGAATCCATACACTCAACAATCAACAGTGAACATGCTCGTGCAGGTCTACAGGCCCACCCAGTCTTTGAGATCCCAAAAGAACCATCAGCTGGTAGTAGCGGAAGCTAAATAAGAATTGGCAAGAGAGACTTTGCTGTTTCTGCCCCACGGCTGTGGAATTCCATCTCCATCAGTATGCGATGCTCAGTGAACGAGGCTGCCTTCAGGCGACAGTTAAAAGACCTACCTCTTCAACCAGGCATATTCTTCACAAGTAGACGTTTCTTTTCAGTGTGTTGTTTTATTCAGCGTCATTGAACCGAGCTCTAGTCTAGATCATAGGCGCTATGTAAATTACTTATTATTGCTTATTAAAATATGGAACATCCTGAAAATAGAAACACGTTATAATTATTTACCAACTAGTATGATAATTTCATGAAGCTAAGAGGTTATGGCGTTTTCCTATCGCTCTTATTCGTTGGCCACTAGATGGTCTCATACTCATACTGGATACGGGAGCTTCTTGAAACGATACCTAGCATTACCTTAAATGTATCACCATAGCAGCTTCTTTTTCTGCAAACAAGAATGTAGTCTGCAATGTATTTCAGTGCTAAAAATAATACGACACTAAACCATTAATGACTTTGAAATTGCAATCACTATCGACTGTTCCATCCACAGCATACCTGAGGTAATTGACGCGCACACATGGCGCGCATCTGTGGCTTCTGTGTCAGAAAGTATTAAGCGTAGGTGTAACGACACACGTGAAAGTAGACCGCGGGTGGCATGTTTGTGCTTCCGACTAATTCCTACTGTCTTAAGACAGGAGATAAGACAGAGAGTGATGTACAACTGAACACCTCCTCAGCTACGGCTGGTATGCACAGTACTAGCACAGTACTAGCACAGTACTATATAGCAGTCGATAGACACCAACCAGCACTTCAGATAACTCAATGTACCCAAGACGTGTCAGGATATAATTCAGAAAGAAAATAAACGATACGTGTGATAATTGATTTTTGTAAATACTTACAGAGGTTATTTTGGTGATAAATAACAATAATACTAATACTATCAATAACAACAACAATAATAACAACAATAACAACAACAATAATAATAATAGTAATAATAATATGTTATACTACTAGTAAGATTAGTAGTAGTAGTAGTAGTGGTGGTGGTGGTGGTAGTAGTATAGTAATAGTATTATTATTATTATTATTATTAGTAGTAGTAGTAATAGTAGTAGTAGTAGTAGTAGTAATATAACTACTATTAATGATAATAACTATACCGGCATTTCGATTAATTAACTGTAAATAAAGACAGACATAAATATACCGTACTGGACAGTATGTGTTCCATCTCCGGTCTCAACAACACTTACAAATTACTAGTACTTTGGCCTTCGTTCCACAGAACGATCATAGGGTATAGAACGGCGGCCATGCAGACTGGTCAATGGACTATTTGGAGACTGCAGTACTGCACCATCTTAGCTGAGTGGATGTTAGGTGTAAGAAATACCACCACAGCCAATATGTAGAAGCAATTAAATACTGAAGAGTTAGCTGACGCCCTTTATTGATATACACTTGATGAAGCGGCGCCGTATACGATATTACTATATTCAGTCACAGGAGACAAATAACTCCGATCTGTTTTGACGGTTCTCCAAGTACGACGAGGGATCGAACCCGTACACATATGGTTTCAGTGCGTATGTACTGCTAGACTCGAGATATCCGACACACGTGACAATAAGCAACACATCTTCACAACGAATGGCAATTGCGGAGATACGTCTTATCAGTAGTTATACGGAAATAGAAACGCACTTCTCAGAGTTTGATGAATATGGACCGTTTGAAAACATTAACTTGGTGTATGTCTGCGGTGCCTTGTCGACACTGTACAGATAGCACACTGTACAGATAGCACACTGTACATATATCACACTGTACATATAGCACACTGTACATATATCACACTGTTCAAATATCACACTGTACAGATAGGACACTGTACAGATAGCACACTGTACATATATCCCACTGTGCAGATAGCACACTGTACATATAGTACACTGTACATATATCACACTGTACAGATATGACACTGTACAGATAGCACACTGTACATATATCCCACTGTGCAGATAGCACACTGTACATATAGCACACTGTACAGATAGCACACTGTACAAATAGCACACTGTACATATAGCACACTGTACATATAGCACACTGTACAGATAGCACACTGTACAGATAGCACACTGTACAGATAGCACACTTGTTGAATGTACGACTGGAGCATGTATGTATGTCTGCATGCAACTCATCATTCATCATCCTGATCAAAATCCTGGCCATTATGACATTAAACCTCCGTCAAATAGTTAACATAGTCATAATGTCCTGTGTTTCGAGGATGGTCATTCTAATGTGCTAATGTGCTGAATACCACTACATGTACCACTAAGGTTGCGTTTCAAGTGGAAAGGCTATTTTGAGAAACAGTTCGCTATTACAATTCATTGCATTAGAAGAATATACTAGAACTTAGAACAAGTTTGATACCTTATGACTTATGTATGAAACACGGTTACGCTTCTATACACTTTTAATGCGAAGAAATGTGTTTATGTAATAGTTATATATCTAATATGAGACATGTGTATCCAAAATAATAAGCATTTGTTGAAAACAGGAGGACATAGGTAGATATATCGTCATAATACAACTTCATTCACATAGAGAAATACGTAGCATAATTAACTTGTTTTTAATGTAATAATTAATTAATAGTGCTAGTGAATCATAACTATAACGTTAATGCCGTATGTGAACACTGTGTGATAGTTTATATGTTAGTCTGGTGTGGATTATTGAGCTGTACTGGCTTTGTTTGTTTATCTTGACAATCACGGAAGTAGTCCATCAGTACCATCCACCTTCCTGTATTTACCTAATCAGTGCACTTTATATAAATACAGATGTAAGTAGAAAAATGAATCATTCCTAACTATTGTTTCATGATGTAACTAAATACGACTGTATGCACAGTAGAGTTGGAAAGGATCTACTTAGAAGAATGAGCAGATGGGAGCAGGAATGTCGGTACTTTCAAAGGGACGTTGTACTGACTACATTGGGTATCTGGTGCACCTTCTGATGCTGCCCAGGAGGGTTGTTGAAGGTCAAGAAATTCGTCAAATAGCTGGAAGATCCACCGAGTGACCTTTCCCGTTACATGTCGTAAGATGATCGTACAGAAGGAGAATCTATGTCCTGCCAGACTCTGAGATCACACACTCTTGATTACGGACTCCGGGGTGTTTAACTACGTGTTTGGCAGCCCGAGTGTAAACTCAACGCGGCGCATCTCTTCGCCAGAGTCTGTTTCAAGGGGGTCCTCCCCACCAATGAACCTTCTAAAAGGACCGCAGCTAAAACTTCCCCATTCCCATACAGCGCCAGAGGTTCATGATAACAATCAAACAAGTGGTGTAAAAACGCCATATGTATGAAGCCATTTATTGCCTTACCTCCCTTGGTGCATTGGGAGGAGCAAGTACAGTCTGCAGCTGAACAGCTTAACCCTTCGCAGACACCAAAGTAAAGGAACCGTGTGATGAGTACACAATAAAGCGGCTGATTATGATTTCATGGGTTAATGAATTAGACGATATACCGTAGAAACCCGGGGCACGCGGTGAACGTGTGTTATCTTACATTGTGTCCGCTTCACAACTTCGTAAAATCGACGGAGATAAACCAGGGAATTTCCTGAAATAAAAGACCCGAAATTGGAAAGAAAATATCAACTGACTTCGTAAATCAAGTGTTTTACGCGTAACTGTTTCCAGAATCAACTTCCAGCTGTCCTGAAGTGTTCACCCTCGCCCTGTTACGTGAACACGTGCGCTCTGACTACAGGACACGCGGACACGTGGCCAGGCCGTGACCAGGGGTGTGTTCAAACAGCACAGAGCTGAGTAAGCCGCTTAGCTAAACTGGTTCCCTGCCCCATGTACGGTTCATACGACTCTTGAGACAGTGGCTAGTTTGGTAAGCCTCTTGCAAGCCCTTGTGTCTTTGAACGCACGCCAGGTTCCACCTGTAGCCATTAGAGTGCAGCGTTACGAGTAGTATCAACATCTCCGTTCACAAAACAGAAAATGTATCTCAATTGACATTTAGATTATAGTATTGAATAAGCAGCGCATAGGCGTACAACCTACCATGTAAAGTTATAATAATCATCTGATAATGACCATTGTATTAAAATGGAGTTGGAAATTAGGCCCGTGTGTGTGTGTGTGTGTGTGTGTGTGTCTCTCTCTCTCTCTCTCTCTCTGTGTCTGTGTGTGTGTGTGTATGTGTGTGTATGCATGCGCGTATGTAGATAAAAAGGCCTTACAGCAAAATGCACGAATGGCTCATTATTATCAATATATAATTATGAGTATAAGCATACACATCCTGTAACAAGTCTATATATAATCCGTGTCACACCTTGTTCTCACCCAATTAATCCTATTCAAAATCAATTTTGATCAATTCTTGGCGCAGACATTTTCCTATAAACAATGTGTGTTCGACCCTTGTATATGAGGCATCGTCCTTGTCAGTAATACTTAATTATCTAAATATTACCAATGCAAATCTGGTATGATTTATTACTATAGGTCACGCCCCATACCAATTTAGACATTATAAACATATGCTATACTGGTAGTACATAAACATTTCAAAGTTGTATTCACAGCCAGTCCAATGCAATTGTATACATGGCATAGCTCCATTCACAACTAACTATGTGGAAGATGAAAGTCATGTTTTATTGCATTGCCCTCTTTATACTGATATTGTTTGTAATTTGCTTTCATTATGTGAGGTTGTATGTCCTGAATTTACTAATTTTAATGATGCTGACAAATTTATTTTATAATTTCTAATCCAGATGTTATGTTTTTAACTGCCAAAACCTGCAAGCTTTTATTACAATCTAGGTATAACATGTTATTTAATAAGTAAACGTTGTTTTATTGTATATATCGTCTCTCATAATCCTAACTGGATGGCTCACTTTTGTATTGTATATGTTTTATTTATTGTATGTACCGTATTTTATGTGAGGTGAGACGTTAATAAATTATATGTCTGTCTGTCTGTCTGTCTACGACACAGCATACCTGCTTTATTTATCTAATCGTAGCCCAACTAATTCATATCCTTCCTGTTTACTTAATCTAATGTAATTTCTATCTAGTCCTCTTTGACTGTATTTTCTAACCATTATCAACTGTCAACACATACAGTGGAGTAAAGCTGTTTCACTCATATATCTATTTGCCTCGTTGAAACCCGAAACATCCACAACATCACAAGAAGCGGTGCTTCAGAACAAATGTAAAAAGACACTGCTCTCGAAACGAAAAACAATAATATATTGTAAGTGTGTGTGTGCAGTTTTCAACGGCCCAGTCAACACAACAGGTGAACACATATGATATTTTTCGGTGACTAGTAAATGTTTTAGTTAATGTATATTTAAGTTTGTCATTGATACTAGTCCTGAGCTTAAAAAACAATGAGAAGTAAACAGTTATCTGTTCTGCAGGCGAGTAGGTAGCGTCTGAAATACTGCTGAAGAAGATCCATATACTCTGTACGCGATGACTTGCACTCTTGGGAATTGAGTTTAGAATGAGATGCCTTCACTTGCCAACATGTGTAGTGAAACATGTCTCTAGAAAGAAAATATTCCAAGATTTCCGCAGATATCTGCAGAAGTTTGATTTGCCAGCCTAGTTATTTTGTAATCACTACTAAATAAAGTACCATGATCTATGTCTACAATAGTCACACCAACAAGGCTAATATACATGTTAAGAGTATGCACGCTTTGGCTCAATTAGGCAACTATTATAATACACATTAATATATTGTAGGAACTTTGAGGAACCTATATTGCTATCAATATTAACTGTCAAATTGCGATTTTACCCAAAACAAATTGCAACAGAAACACCACTTGATTGTCATGTTTAAAATAATAGTTTAATTAATTTAATAAGCTGGGCTATGCCAAATATGCTAATTTATCGTAATGTATTGATGGATATATGAACAGCAGACATATACAGTAGCTGTAGTTTGATGAAACAATAAAGCAACGAAGACGTGGTTAGACCATACAATCAGTTAGAAATATTACCTATTACGGAAGTACATGCATATTTGACATATTGAAGAATGCCTTTATAATGGGTCTCATAATTCATGCAAACCCTTGTAATGTCTGAATTCTGACGTCTATAGTTGACATTATGTCCGACGTTTCAATCTCGAAACATGTATTCGTACAAAGATGGATATTGTAAATAAATGCGTCACATAATTTCGATGTTAAATTTCGAATGCGGTCATGATAGGAGATTTGATGACGGAAATGAACATGGCTGACAGTCATACTGATCGCAGGTTTGGTACAGTTCATGGCTGACAGTCATACTGAACATGACTGACAGTCATACTGAACATGGCTGACAGTCATACTGATCGCAGGTTTGGTACATGGCTGACAGTCATACTGATCGCAGGTTTGGTACCGTTCCAATTGCTACAGGTTTTTCATGTTTCCTAATGCGGTAAACTGTCAAACTTCAAAGACGTTTGCTGATAAGAATCAGTAGTGTTATTTCTCAGTTCCAATTGTCACACTAAAAACTGTATATCAGGAAAACAACATGCTGAATTCTAAATCTTATATTTAACAAGTTCTTGGATGTTTATATTTTTTAATTTTTAATTTTAGTTATGTTTTTGTTTTTTTGTTGTTTATTTGTTGTTTGTGTATAGGTATAGGAAACATGTTCCACAGAACGCTCGTAGCGCTAGTGGAGTCGTAACACCAGAGACCATATATAGATAGGGTCTCTGGTAACACAAGGTTACCATGGAGTTAAGATTCTACGATTGTTCTGTGTAACAAGGGTCTTGTCTACTCTAGGAATAGCTTACATTACAACACAGAAGTAAAGCGGAAATGACTCGAGGGTTCCGATTGGTTTACCATGGTCGTTAGGTAATGCGTAGACGCCGAATTATCCGGGCAGTTCTCACTTGACGTACGACATACTCGGTCATACGATGTCGTAATTCGTTACAACACCTGTGTTAGAATTCACTCCTTCTGACACTCTGTGTCAAACTGTCGAGGCTTTACCTAATAGCTGTTCTGTCTTTGTCAAGGTAAATCAGCCTAGTCTTCTGAGAAGCCGCTGGTTTGGTCTAGACGTATGTTACCTCAGATCCATTCCGACAGATGCCAATGTTGAGACGTAATAAAAGTATCTTTCTCAGGTGACCACGCCAATGTTAAACATGGGATTTCATACACGCGTGGAATCTTTAGCATGTAATGGGGACACAGTTTAGATGATGGATTGTTGATGGAAGCACTGTAGTTAAAACCCCGTACTCTTTATAATAGCTCTGCTGTGAGTACAGATTATACAAACAGTATAGTAAATGTGCTAAATGCATTATATGCACTTACTTGCTGCATATTGCATTCCAATATGGTACTTTGCACTATGAGAGTTTAGTTTTGTTTCGTAAAGGTTATTCCACCGTTAAACTAGCGTATGTTAGGCCACTTGGAGAACAGCGGAACCTTCAGATAATTACAATCTATAACAACGCTCTGAAGTGGGTAGGTTGGTTGAGGTGTCTGTGTGTGTGGGGGTGTGGGTGGGGGTGGGGGGTAATGTACTGGAAACCAAACTATATATTCAGGAAGTAAATGTTAAACATAGAATCAAACACAGTAGTAAACTGTTCCAAAGTCTCGTCCTGAGCGACGGGAGTTCATACGGCGACTACTGCACTATCTGACCCCGGCCGTCTTCTGTTGACTATATAATCCCTGTGAATCAATTACAAAATCGTGAATATTGATCCAGGCAATTGACAAGGGCTTTTACAGTTGAATCCTATCGAGGTTTCAAACTACACGGATCTGGGTAATATTAGCCTGACCTCAGTACGTCGACCCGAGAGAGGCTCATAGAGGCCTTCTTAAACTCTGTGTGTTTACCCGACAACTTGTCTGTAGTGATCGCATAGGCAATCTTATAGGAAGGATACTGTAACCCAACATCGGATCAAAGGGTCAATCATCGGTTCATTATTATCGTTGTACTCTGTCACCTTAGCACTGCTAAACCCGCTGACCACGGAATCACGAAATACTGTATGATATCCTTAACACGCCTCTCAGGATCTGTTGTCATGCAATGATATCATTTTACTAAATATGTAAAATCATTTAATTGTCTGTCCAGATCATAATAACAGTACGTAACGTAACACTGTTGTATTATATTGGCTTTTCACAAGATCGAATAATAGTTTTTCCAAGGTGGATTGTATTGCCTATTATACGTTGTTTTACGATCTGAGAAGCAAGATTGACCGTAAACGATTTATTGAGTTAGTAGTAATCGGGATAATCACGAGATTAACACTGCTGTGAATCACGTGTTCTGTGCACTCTCTGCTACGTAGTGGAGGCGGATGCCTCGACACCCAGGGAATGCCCCGACCCCCAGGGAATGCCCCGACCCCCCAGTGGAGCTTATGCCACATAACACTTATTAATGCAAGAATTGCTCACAGTTCAACATGCTGGAGATCCACACTGACAGATTAGCAGTTCAAACTCCGATAGTTAGTATCAGGTACATGTTAACACATCAATTAGCATGTTTGGTATCACGTATATGTTAACATAATCAGTGAACATGTTTAAACCTACGTGCATGTGTTGATATGAAATTAATGTGAATCAGATTATGACCATATCAGCGGCCTTGACAACAGTATGCGTAACTGCACACGATAGATATAAGCATTATATATGCACAGCATGCGATGCATATCAAGTTAATTTGCAGAGTAAACATAGATTGTATTATTACTGTATAACAAGCAAACTAGTAAATGCATTGTGTGATAATGTTCCTATCGTTAGTGCAGTTGTGAAACAAATTAACAATGCATAATATAATGTTATTAATCTGTATAATAACGATTATGAAGGTACAAACTGGTGCATGAATGGTGGTACATTATGCCATGGTACAAATGGTGGGTACACAAAAGTGCCACATAAGAGGGTACACACGTAAATATACCCTATTGGTAGTATGAACAGTTTCATGATGGAACAAACGAATATACACATGACATGCTTATATGATGGTCCATACTGGTGGCACCAGTGTTATACGGGATACAAATGATGTCTGATCTACACGTAGGTGCACAAGTCGGTACAGGCAGCGTATCATGTAAACGTATTGTCTACATGGTCTACATGGTCTACACGGTCTGCATGGTCTACATGGTCTACATGGTCTACATGGTCTACATGGTCTACATGGTATACACGGTCTGCATGGTCTACATGGTCTACATGGTCTACATGGTCTACTCATAATTCCAGAGACACTGAAACCAATGGGTAGAACACACCTGCAAATGCATGGTCACATCAGACATATTTTGCAGTGTTTTCAGTTCCAAACAACTCATTACTATTACGTGTTTATAGAGATCAATCTACGCCTATAGCATGCAGTCATGTCAGCCACGTTAAACTAGGCTGTAGCAGAGGTATTTCAAATCGGTAGAAACTTGAGAACAAAATTGAAGACGATGAGAACGGCCGAATGAAAACAGAATATACAAATTCTTTGGGATGTTGGTATGTGCTCGATAAATGTAGCCTACTGTTTGTTATTAACAGACAATTATCATTGCTTTTTTTGAACATCTTAATCGTGTAATTTG
>JAUTBV010128437.1:0-12380 GCA_032361325.1 Lepetodrilus fucensis | reverse complement strand
TGACTCTGAGGGACCACCCGTTGACGTAAACTTCCCTTTATGCTGAGCGCCAAGCAGGGTGACATCAACTACCATTTGTAGAAATTATACTCCTTCAAACTTAAATTGCATGGATTTGCATGTTTCTACATATTGCATAATTTTAACGACCATTAATGTATATATTTATATGTTTATATATGATTAATTTAAGAATATGAATGTCGTGTTATGACATAAACATATAACACCGGTGATCATGTGACTTTGTCGTATATTTTTCTTGCATATGACAACCATTCTTCAGCAATCCACTATTCTGCAGTACGAAGATCTAACAACATCTAACAACATCCAATTGGATGTTATTATATCGAGTTTCGTGAACCCTGCTGGTTGGTTTGTTGAATTATGGTTTTGACTCGTTTTTTTAGATTACTTCACTCATATCACTGCTTACATTTTGTGTGTGTACATATAATTGTACTATACCAGATTTATATCGACTGGTCGCGCTAACTCAATTTAGTCGCATGATGAAATTATCCGGAAGTAATCATGCGACACATTAACGCGATGAAGCATGGTTCTGATACTTAACATTTTTCTCGCGGGCTAAAATTGTCAAAACAACATTTTTATAAGTATGCATACCCGTCGCCACCTCTACCACACTAAAACGATATCAACACAAACAAAAATAAAATACATTATATAAAACAATAAATAGAAAACGAATATAGCGAACTAGCAACACTGGTTATCGAATATACGACAAGGGTATCGTTTCTCGATGCTATCATATCTACTATGAGATGATAATTTGAGGACTGTCGTGGGGATCGTGCACTTACGAGAGCGCTATGGTCTCATAGTGGATATTAGAGCTTCGAAAAAGAAACGATACCCTTACCTGGAAACATCCCGTTTAACATTGGAGGTATTATATGTGCCCTTCAAACAGGGATTAATCATTAACCTGTTTATAGTTTGACATGAAATGCATTGACACCCCTATTTCGTAGATTATCGCGGTAAATACTTCATGAAAAACAAAACAAAATTAATTTTCTTATTTCATTTGACCTAAGCAAAAAATATATATATAAAAATTGCACCAGTAATAAAAATGCAGAGGGGCGACGTTCGAAAGATGGAACAGGCACATAGGCTGAATTTGCACGAGTGAGTATGTGAAGAAGAGCACCAGCACGTGCAAATCGAGCCTGTTTACCCGTTCCTTCTGTCGAACGTCGTCCCTCTGCATAAAATAATACTTAGTCAAATGAAATAAGAAATAATATATTTTTTTCATTCCATTAAGTATTCATCGAGATAATCTACGAAATAGGGGTGTCAATGCAAGTCATGCCAAACTAAGCTATATTCTACAATGGTAATGTAACTGGCAGGATCTCGCAACCCAAACAAAATATAAGTACACTGAGCGAATGAATTAACTAATGAAATACTATCTAAATCATGTTGCAACCAGATAAGCAGCTATCATTGGCTACACTATATAGACCCTATACACAATATATTATTTATTACGAATTAATCGAAATGTGTCGTAGCGGTAATTCTAGGGACAATAAAGATCTGAACCGGTATTTATGATGCCAATATCAGTGATAACGCACAGCAGCGATCTATTCTTCTGGAGCCAGTTTATCTCATACCTACAGCAGATAGCAGTAATATACTGGTAACACGAGACAATGGAAATAACAAAGTCATTCTATTTTTCAAATTATGATATCTAAGCATTTAGTTCACGGCCTCGGGCGAATACGGCACATTTTCTTCAAGCTCTTGGTATATTTGTAAAAGTATTTTTTCAAAGAAAGAAACAAGAAAACTACGGTGCTTAAATTTGAAAGTTATAGGAAAAGGTCCGAAGCAAGGATGCAATCATTTTCCGATCTTCTCGCAGTCTTGGTTTTCTATACCATTGTGATCATAACTGTTGGAGATCATTTCAGAGGAGGAACCATAAGTTGGAGGCATATTACAGGAAATACGGTAAAACAAATAAATATTAAAGTACTATAGTAATCTATTTTTGTGTTGATGTGGTTGGCAAAATGAGATATTTATCAATAAAATACTCAATTTAATATAAAATGATTAGCGTGGACTAAAGATTGTAATTTGTAAGATATGTCTTATTAAGACGGTTATACTTTAGGCCTACATGCATTATATTTTTAATGTGTCATTAGTTTTCTATTTTATTTTGGGTATTTATATGTAAATATAATTTTTATGTAAAAGAAAAGAAAACAGGCGAAGTATGAACATTTGGAATAATTTAACAAAAATAATTTAATTTTTCTTTGAAATATAGGCCTATAGCTAGTCTACGTGTGCTTTCTTTTAAACTAGTCTTAACATTGTTGAATACGAACACAAAACTCTCATTGAAACTAGATGTCGAATACATTATCAATTTAAATTAAGATTATTATGACTTTACTAGACACACACTGCTCCAGTGCCCAAACTGAATGGGTACCCGGTAGAATGGGATGGGATCGTGAATTTGATAAACCTTCTAGCGCCTTTACTGCCAGCTTGGGTCGTATAAGCATGATCCACAAGGAGTTGAGAAGGTGAACTGAGTGCACATGTATCCATTGGCCGGCAGCGCTATGAGCATGCTTCAGACTGTGCATTTTGCGCAATGTAAATGTTCACATTATTATTATTATTATTAAATAATAATATTATTAATAATTATTATTAATAAATCGTACGTAGGTAGAGTTCAGCTTCAAGCTCGGTTGGACATATAACCGCGGACCAGGATGCACTGCGGCAAAACTGGGACAGCTGGTTACGGATATGATCGGCGTAAAAGACTACTGGATGTGCACAACCGGATGTGGAAGTCCGACGCGCATGGCAAGTGTGAACTACATCTGCACTTCCGCCAGTAAAAGCGAGGGATGGGAACAAGGGGAGAACAAGTTCACGTACACGTTTCCCGGACTTGGACCGTACACAGTTAGGTACAGTGGGGTTAATATAATATGGGTTTTTTTAGTCGGAAAAACTAGCCATATTTTCGAATTATGTTTTGTTGAAAGGGGAAAAGTCACGCATAAGCATAGCCGTTAGTATATTCGAATTAACGCCTATTCTAAAAAAAAGATAAATTATAGCATTCATGTTTAGAAAAAATAAAAAATTCTTACGGAGTATGGCTAAAACGTCCAACCGATAAAACGTCCAAAAGTAAGTTGTCGAAAACGTCCAACGCTTGTACATGATACTTATTTATATGGCATCATATTGTATACTGTCTCTCATTTCAATTGCAACGGGTTCCAGCTACAGAGGTAGGGCTTGGATGAAACTGGACACTGGAGTTGGAAAGGACGACTGGAACATCCAGACAATCGTTGACCTTCACCCTAGAAGTGACACCGGCAAACCCAACGTTAGCCCCATCACTATGAGCAAACCCCTGTATCAGTAAGTAAATGCAGTGTGTTTACAAGTGCGTGAACCGTTGTTAAATAATTAGGATACTCATATCGAACATAACCCGGCTAGTATTCTTTCTTTGTAAATAAGTATGTAGCGATTATCAGATGGCAGAATTTCTGCACATATCTTCTTGAAAATCAGAGTGTTTACGGTATTCCTCATTTCGTTTTTACCTCTTTCAGTTTGCAATTTGGCTGTAACCACACACTTCCGGTTCCCATGGATGACGAGGATGGCGACAACATCCGGTGTCGCTGGTCAACAGGGGTGGAGTGTAAATACGTTTGTAAGGCTCTGCCTTTTGCGAAACTGGATCCGGTGAGCATATTCATTTTGACAGAAACCTGACGTCAGTGTATGCCTACATTAAAACCTTAATATGTTACAACATTATTTAGAAGGTCACGTAGGGATATCTAATATTGTATGCGGATTGCATATGTAGGCCTACTGCAAACACACGCCAACGTCATCCATTAAGCGGGGGTTAATATGGTATCGGTATAAGCAAGCTTTCGAGAATGGATTTGGCGCAAAATAAATACATAAATTATTATGGAGACTTCACGACCGTATAAGAACGAAGCCTTGATTTTGTTTCTTTCAATTAAAAAAATATCGTTTTTTGATTTCGTTGTTACATGCATTTGTTAATTTTTGTTTGGCTTTTATATGTTACTGTTTTGCTTTTATAGGTCACATGTACGCTGGAATTCACGGTTGATGCTGTTAAATCGTACAAGGCGGGCCATTGGTACGCCGTTGCTCTCACTATAGAAGACTTCCCCCAGACTCAGATAACCTTGAACGGCAAGACGTACGAAACAAACACGCCCCTTTCTTCAACACCACTGCAGGTAGCACATACCATGCATCTAGTCGATAAACTATGCTATTAACACATTCTTAGTCGATAAACCATGCCATTAACACTTCTTTATCAAAGCGTTTGATGAATACAGTTTGAGCATCGGTCTTTTCTGTTTATACCTTGATGAACGGAAAACACATTGCAGTCAATCCGTCATCCTCGAAAACACAGGCCCTTATGACTACACTAACCTCCGAGGTTAGTGTAGTCATAATGGCTTGGGTTTCGAGGATGTCAATCCGTAGGCTTACTATACTACCGTCAGAATTTAAGGGAACGATGCTATAGTGATATGTCCATATTACTTTCAAATTCAGATACATAAAATAACGTAATTGTAAAGAAATTTACAAATACTTGCAAGAAAATGTACTGACTATACTAGGACATGTCGCTTTGGGTTAATTCATTCATGCATACTGTTGATGAGAACGCGAATTTCGATCACAGTTCCTGATACAAACCCCGGCCATTAAGAATGTCCCATGCGACTCGAAGCCAGAATTTATTCTACCTACGCCCGCTGAAAGTAGTACGACTAGGATACTACGACACGACACTCTCGTAGTTCGGCTGTATGCTTCCAACACGAAAGACAAAACAGCAAAGTAAGACCTATAACTATATTACTAGTGAACCCTAGGTATGGTATCGCATGTTATATTATCTTGAAAGCAGCTCTAAGCCCCACCATAAAAAACATTGAAAATACAGATGTTTAAACAATATGTAGCCCAATATCGAAGCTGTCATCTTTTATAGAGTAGGCGTACATCAGGATAAAACTTGTAACACCCGTAGGACTAAACACTTCTGTAGACTACGATCTCAAATTTAGTAGGCCCTATACCGACGAACCAATATTAAAATATTGCAATAATGATAACTGAACAGTAATATTACCTCATGTCTTCAGGGTGACAAGTATACAGGTGAACCTCCCCAAGGGTGCCACCCAGTCTTCTCTACACCTCGACCCAACCAGACCCGGGGTGTACTACACGGAGGTCACGTGGACCCCCACCAAGGACCAGGCAGGGGAGACAATCATGTGTGCCATGGCGGAGGATAGCAACACGTGAGAATAGCCCATGCATTTTTCAAATGTGATAATATTATTAATAAAGAACAACTTTTTTGTTTAAAGTCATCTTTATATAAATTAACTAGTCAATCATTTTATTAGAAATATACTATAATATATAGCTTAAATATAAATTAGAATAGTATGCATGTATAAGTGTTGATGAATAGGGGCAATATACCAACATTTAACTATACTTATCAGTATGAATGTAATATTGCTTTTACACACTGTATTAAAATCCATTCTTATAAATATAACGTAGATGTCTTTTTAAATTGTGTCATTATTCGAGTGTCTGTTTGAAAATGTTTAGCTTATATTGAACTTACAGCAATACATTTGACATTGACACAATAATCTGGTTCGTAATTTCCTATTACGCTTCATATCTATTCTTTGTAGCAAAACCAGCGAACCTAGATGTTTCAGCCTCAGAGCTTGGGGTAAGTGATCGTATGAGTGAGTGAGTGAGTGAGTGAGTGTTAGCTTGAAGTTATTTTCATTTGGGGCAACTCTACGTCGTTTCCTACGGTTTTCATGATCGAATCTATTAAATTTACGATCACTGGATATTTAAAAGTACTGTGCATGCTTATATGTTAACAATTTATTTTTTCCAGCTATAGATCCGTGTGCAAGCTCTCCGTGCTCTCAAGGTACATGTGTCGCCGTCAAGAGCACTTTCACATGTACATGCTCTCCCGGTTTCAAGGGAATCACATGCAACATAAGTAAGCTTGTCAGAACTTCTAACCAAATATTTCGTTAATATTCTATCGGTCCACAGACACTAATAATGACACTTCCCATGTTAAGATGCGTGTCATTAAGTAATCTCTGTCGCAATAACAAAATAAGGAATCTTTAAACGGCTAGAAATTCCAATTTCAAATTCAATGAAAGTTTCAGCGAGTTTGTCGATATTAATCGTTGCATGTTTCTATTTACTATTTTAGTAATGATAGTTCAATACATTATTAATGTGTTATAGAGCTAGTGCAATAATAAAATAGTATTATTTAAAATGGATGCTATAGATCTACAGACCCACATGTCGCTGTTCATTAATAAATCAAACTTCTGATCTCATTCCATCACCGTTCTTTGTTTCCCAAGAATACCAAACTATAGTTCTAATCACTTACACCTTAACGATATGTATTTATTTAGACATTGACGAATGTAAGAGTGTTCCTTGTCAAAACGGAGGCAGTTGTACATATTTGGTGAACGGCTACACGTGTTCATGTGTTCCTGGCTTCACTGGATCAACAGGTTTCCCTTCAAATACCAGCAACTACTAATATATCCAGTATAATTAGCGTACTGTTTATTTGAATCTTTGTGTAATTGATTAAAACTATTCTTACTGTATTTAGATATCGACGAATGTAAGAGTGTTCCATGTCATAACGGGGGGACTTGTACAGATTTAGTGAACGGCTACACGTGTTCATGTATCCCTGGCTTCACTGGATCAAATTGTCAGACAGGTGCGTGTTCAAAATGGACGGCGGGAGTTATATTAGCGCAATGGTAGAACGTCGTATATCAAGGTTCGCGAGAGTGATCATGTATGATGCGCGGTCTGTACCGTGGCAATGCAGTTAGCATCCTTGGTTTGTCAGTATCAGCCGGTGCTCACAGGTTTACTGCAACACTCACCGAGATGGATGTTGCGGATTTGGTCCTGCCGTTAACTGATAAGTCATGATATAAGTGAAAACATCTTAAAACTGGCTGTAAACCCCATTTAATACAAAATGAAAACGTCATCTAGATCTAAACCTATGTTAAACCATTAATTTCAGCGTTCAAGTAGGCCTACATATTCACAGCTTAATTAAGCATATGTCCATGTATTTAGATATCGACGAATGTAAGAGTGTTCCATGTCAAAACGGAGGCAGTTGTACAGATTTTGTGAACGGCTACACGTGTTCATGTGTTCCTGGCTTCACTGGATCAACATGTCAGACAGGTTCGTCTACGATTATTTTTATCCGTTCTCTTCAAACAATAAACTATTATTTCGTTATTTGGGGGTTTAACAGAAATATACCATTTTACTTTATTTATATGTTTTAAGTTGTCATGGCATTCATACTAGCGTATTTCTATTGTATTTAGACATTGACGAATGTAAGAGTGTTCCATGTCATAACGGGGGAACTTGTACAGATTTAGTGAACGGCTACACGTGTTCATGTATCCCTGGCTTCACTGGATCAAATTGTCAGACAGGTGCGTGTTCAAAATGGACGGCGGGAGTTATATTAGCGCAATGGTAGAACGTCGTATATCAAGGTTCGCGAGAGTGATCATGTATGATGCGCGGTCTGTACCGTGGCAATGCAGTTAGCATCCTTGGTTTGTCAGTATCAGCCGGTGCTCACAGGTTTACTGCAACACTCACCGAGATGGATGTTGCGGATTTGGTCCTGCCGTTAACTGATAAGTCATGATATAAGTGAAAACATCTTAAAACTGGCTGTAAACCCCATTTAATACAAAATGAAAACGTCATCTAGATCTAAACCTATGTTAAACCATTAATTTCAGCGTTCAAGTAGGCCTACATATTCACAGCTTAATTAAGCATATGTCCATGTATTTAGATATCGACGAATGTAAGAGTGTTCCATGTCAAAACGGAGGCAGTTGTACAGATTTTGTGAACGGCTACACGTGTTCATGTGTTCCTGGCTTCACTGGATCAACATGTCAGACAGGTTCGTCTACGATTATTTTTATCCGTTCTCTTCAAACAATAAACTATTATTTCGTTCTTTGGGGGTTTAACAGAAATATACTTGTTTACTTTAGTTATATGTTTTAAGTTGTCATGGTATTCATACTAGCGTATTTCTATTGTATTTAGACATTGACGAATGTAAAAGTGTCCCATGTCATAACGGAGGCAGTTGTACAGATTTTGTGAACAGCTACGCATGTTCATGTGTTCCTGGATTTACAGGATCAAATTGTCAGACAGGTTTGGACTATTACAAAATGTTCAATATACATATACATTGTGCATGTAGTTTTCAGACTATGCTATGACAATACAATATATTGAAATCAAACACAATTTATATAACTTGTTAGCATACATGTTAACTAATGCAAGTAACTGCTTACCAATATTTCTATGACAAAACGCTTCGACTGTATTCGATTCACGACTCGATCAATCATAGGGTGACACTCGAGTGATAACATTCCCAATATAACACCTCGTGTTTCACCAGAGAAAGGTCAGAGTATACTCCCCACTTCGTCGTGAGTAAACACTCATGTGTGATCTGCAGCCTGGTGCATAAATCCAAGGATGCAGTATACAAAAATTATATATTCGTCTTTGTAAACATCTCGACAATATATTATGTGAGTAAATTAAGTATTAATTTAAATATTATTATATATGTTGATTCACTCGGTATTTACTCTTGCCGTTCGATTCAAATACTCACTGCACATGCTCCATGACCTAACACTTGGGACACTAGAGTCGTGAATCGAAATACAGCCTTTTGTCGGTGTTCGTTACAGACATTGATGAATGTCAGAGCGACCCTTGTCAAAACGGAGGCACGTGCGTTGATTACGTGGCATCCTACAAATGCACGTGCATGCAGGGATATACAGGATATAACTGTCAAAAAAGTGAGTTTCATGTATATTAATTAATTAAATGTCATGGCACTATCATGTCTGAGCATCGAGGCTTCATAACGGCGAGCATTACAACTTGCTACTCTGTGATCATACTAGATGGCCAAATCGAGCCCTATCTATATAAAACCCCATGCACTATATTTATTGCAGAGATAGATCACTGCACGTCTAAACCATGCAAGAACGCTGGCGTGTGCATCAGCACTCTGATTGGCTACAGCTGTATCTGTGACGTCAGTTGGCAAGGACCCAACTGTGACGTCAAGAGGAACTCAGATCCTCCCAGCCTGCCTAAAGTACTCATAATTAATAATTAATTTATCAATATTAAAAAATAGTAATTTTGTTGAGAATTAATAAACATATATTCATAGTATATATATATATATATAGCTATAGAACAGCAAAACCAAGAGATTGGTATGTGCCATGTGGGTAAGAAAATGAATATCAATATTTGCACCTGCAATGTTTACAAACGTATTACCTACACGTAAATCTGTTTGCCATACAAATTGATTAAGTAAAACCTCCCATTTTCTGACAATTTCAGTCCACTGAACCCGGATGCGAACCGGAAGCCTACTCGGACTGTTCTTGCTATCTCGGCCAAGGTTTCCCAAACTCCAAGAATGGCGACAGCTCCAGCCAAGGAACTCCCGGCAGAGACATCATCGCGGGTCTGATCGGTTTCCCCTTCGGCTTGGGCCTTGGGATCGGCTTCTTCTATCTCCTCAGATCATGTGGTCCCTGCCGAAACGCTCCAACCCGTCCATGGAGAGTCTCCCCGGCCGCGTCCAAGACCTCGCTGAACTCTCGTGACGATGACAATGATTACGCAGATTCCAGAGTGAGATCGGGAAAACCCGGAAACAAGGGTAGAAGTTTGGATACCAGTCGCGGGGACGATCTAGGATATCGCGGTGCAAGGATGGACGGAGGAGCTGTCGGTCAACCGCCGCCGGTAAATGGCGCGTTGAGCACTTCTGGTGGTGGACTACGTGGTGTTGGAAGAGGAGGAGGAGGAGGAGGAGGAAGAGGTATGGTAGACACCGCAACTCGACGACTGACAAATATATATAGGAGCACTTTCGGAGACAACAATGCGTTGACTATTGGGAATAAGTCGCACAATTCTGGATTTACAGACTGGAACTAATGAGGGACTATATGGCTGCAATGAACTCGAGCTTCGATGGACAAGTTAACAACACTAATCCATTTTAAATACAGTATTCATGCCGTGCAGAAGATTAATCATCCTCGAAATGCAAATATTTTTCAAAGTTATCTGCGTCACTTCGGTTATAGCGCGAGGGACGGCAAAACACAGGGTGAAAATAGGCCTTTTTATGCCACTGTCACTGTCAGGACCTATTATCGCCCCCATAAAACTGGACGGGGTGCGTAATCTTCTGGTGAAATCATTTAATTTTAAATTGGTATTTACTAATATATGAACCATACCTAATGCATTCATGGATGTAAAACGTTTAATCACGTATTATAAAAACACATTGTTTGTTTTGCCTAATGAAGTATTTTTGACATTTTGAAGCAATCTCAATGACAAACAAGCGATATTTTTGTACATCGTGTAAAAAACATAAAATGCTGTAGAGATTGATGGAAATTGTGCTATACCATTAATTACATGAAAGGACATCATGGCTGATAAACAAATACAAAGCAACTTATTGTTTAGTCACGTGATCAACCCCCCCGATATGTCATTTTGCAAATTTTGCAAATGTTGAAGCTAATTGGTGTTAATTTTAAATAAATTACAATTATTGCTCCAATTATCATCTACTGGTAATTAGTAGGTGTTCTTTATTTTAAATATCCCATAATCCAAATCAATTACGAATGCGGAAGCGCTAGAGCGGGGGGTAGGCGATAATAGGTCCTGGGCGATAATAGGCCCGTAACCAGTAGGTGATTTAACATGACTGTAATTGTATAGTGGATCTGTTGAAAAGCTTCACTCTCAACTTGTTACATGAAAAATACTAGCTGATGTCTCCAATAAAACATACTCAGTACTTATAAGTACTAAGTACAGCCTCACTTCCTCTAGTTCTAAGTACACATTAATCATTCCAATCCTAATGATTGTTTAACCTAGAAAATTAATAGATCACTTTGAAACATGCAGCCATACATGCAAGAAAATACATAGAAAAATAAATATATATAATTCATGCTTGTAGCTATCTTAGACATATTACCCATTCAAACAAATGATTAATTAGGTGAGACCAAATTAATTACTATTTTAATGAAAGCCAAAAAATAAATCCACAACTGATTATCCATCCTGAACAATATTAAAAAACATTTCTCACAAAATATGTAATAAAGTTGGTCTAGCCAAAATGATGATATTTAAATCTGGACAACAAATTAAAGGAGATTTTAATTATCTCCTCTTTTCGTGAGTATACTCAAGCCAGCCATCTCTTATTGCATTATTCTCTCGAATAAAAGGAAGTTGTTACTGCACATGCACAGGATTACATCAGAGCACAGGAGTCGAGGACAGAGGTCAGGGGTCAGAGGGTAGGGTCAGAGGTTAGGGGTCAGAGGGTAGGGTCAGATGGACGTTAGAATTACTATGGAACCAGGGTATTCCACTTGTCACAGCTCTTGGGACAAGAGAATAATGCAATAATGGCTAAGTAAACGAAAATAAAAGTACAATTTACGAGCAGTAAGATGACTACACTGTAGAGACATTAACACCTTCAATGCTAGCAGTATTGACGTTTGTGTGGGAGTACGTACCGGTCACTCATCTCTGCTTGGTACAGCCGGTTGGACAGAGAGGCTAGGAATGCCTGCACACAGACCGGATCTTCCTGTAGACCGGCTTTCAGGGCCCTGGCAACAGAACAGTGGTGTGTAGTGGTGGCACAGTGAGACAGACCCGCTACATGTGTTCTAGTGTACATGTACTACAGTGAGAATGGCCAGGCATAAAAAGTAAAACCAGAAAATATCTGCCAGGGTTAAACGTTCTCAAAAATGACAGGGACAAATCTTGAACCAATTATGACAACTGAGTGATACGTGTCCTAGTGTTACACATCATAGTGCTGTATGTCCTAGTGTTACACGTCATAGTGCTGTATGTCCTAGTGTTACACATCATAGTGCTGTATGTCCTAGTGTTACACGTCATAGTGCTGTATGTCCTAGTGTTACACATCATAGTGCTGTATGTCCTAGTGTTACACGTCATAGTGCTGTATGTCCTAGTGTTACACA
>JAUTBV010128426.1:0-12380 GCA_032361325.1 Lepetodrilus fucensis | reverse complement strand
TCAAAACATCTTTTTAACCATTCATATAGCTTTTTACACATCATGTGCAATATATTGGCTAGTTTATCATCAACATTTATTCACTTTTAAACTTCTTCGTTGTTAACACGCATATACTGATATAGTAACATAATTAATTGCTTTATCGTCGCAAATGGGTGAAAGATTCACGCTGCGACATGCAGATAATACATGGCTTTGTATTTATCTTCAAGATGCGGGACAGTATAAAGATGTATAACGATGTTCTGTTAACTCAATTTCAAGTCCAGCCTAACTGACACTGTTTACCGATTATGAGTGATTGCAATTCCTTGATGTTAATTCAACTTTTAATCCAATGGAAATTATTATTCTCACCAGCTTCTGTAAATGTAAATAAAAAAAGAAGTGATTATTGTCTAAACTCTGTCCCGTTTTATTGCCGTCTTCGGTCTAATATATTTTGAAAACATGGCTGCCTTACCTAATTTGCTAAACAAACACTGATCTACTAGCAGCCGACTATTCGGCGATTCTTAGTTTTTTCGTCGTCCGGTTATCCGAACACATTATTATACTTAATGTGTCTATTTAGTTCCCGGATATGTCATTTTATATAGGAAAATATTCGTTCCTACTAAAAACCGTCCAGATAGTGAGGGAATCGGTTATCTGACGTCCAGTTATACGGTTGTACGTTAATCTTTTAATGTTTATATATCTGTATCATGCTACGTGATTTATGTACACAGTTTTCGAGCATGTTTATCAGGTGCCCGTTGTACGACGCTCGTGTAGCGCTACAATAGTTGTAACTGGGCTCCCGCCACAATAGAAAGCGTTGACGTTACAATAGTAACTGTTGTAGCCTACAAGAGCGTCGTGCAACGGGCACCTGGACGAAAACTAATATAGTTACAGGTGATAGAGATTCGTGCATTAATGTCTATAGACCGTGGGCTCACAATGACCGACCCTGGTCGTATTGTTATTTCCTTAATTATGTCAATGCAAGGGGACATAACTCAGTGGTACGACTTAAACATGTAATACGCACATCTAACGTTTTCTCGCAATTCATTCATAGTTCAGTAATGCATCAAAGACAAGATAAATAGCGGAACGTTCCCTATATTCTTATAAAACATTAATATTTTGATAACTATTGAGTACTGGGGACTAAGTACATCAGTAAATAACAACTTTGGGGTGGATAAATCAAGCGTAATTAGTCTCAGATTGAAATTCGTTTGTCCATTCTACAGGTCAATCAACTATTATGCCTTTAAAATTGATCAAACTGTTCATATGATTTTTTTGGAGTCGAAAATAATGTTTCAGCAAATGAAATTGAAAGGAGCATTATGGTATCTCCATTCTTGGACCAATCACAATCACTGATCTGTATGGCATCTATAGTGACCAATCACAATCGCTGATCTATGTGGCATCTATAAATAGCCTTCTGTGGGGAGAACGTTGATGTAAAACAATTGTATTTTTGAATAGCTGATAAGTGTTTTTCTCTCACATCTATGGAAGTTATTTCTACACAGTGTGTAACAAAATAATACACATGTATACGGTATTGCACCAAATTCACACTACTGAATATAATTTCGTCGCAAATGGGTGAAAGATTCTCGCAGCGACGTTAAACTCCATATTCACTCACACTCACTCACTGAATTATAGTAACACTGCTTCCTTACAAAGTTCCTGGGGATAACTCTGAGCTTTACTTCCTTCTTCTTTACTTACTTGCCTGGGCTCTGCAGCCCTCAAAACACAAACTTTCTGACTTTGAATCCTGTCAAACATTTCAGTAGTTTCTCTCTTTGAAGACGAGATCCAAATTCATAGGTTCAGCTTCACTTATATTTAACTCTGTCTCTGTAAAGGGTAAAAGGTTCCTGCTGTGACGTAAAACAATAATTCACTCACTCACTTATCTCCCTTTGTCATCTTCACCATTTTACCCGACTAATTAATTTTCCAACTGAAATACTCTGCCTAATCTCTCTTATAATCACTCCGACCTTTATGGTTTTATTTACTGCTTAATGGAAATATTTATAAGTAGCATTCAATGCTGGATTTAATTTTCATTAATTCCCTAAACTAATCATTGGATTCTTCAAACTTGTCTGCCATGAAATCACTTCCTTTGAGCGATTGATTTAAGAGAATATGATTGTTTGAAGCAGTGTTCGAAATGATCGCTGGAAACTTAATTGCCCGAATAATGATACAAATAACAAATGTTTACAAAAAACATGAATTTCTACTGGCCCTTAGGATACCTTTAGCATTGGGAGAAATGGCCGCCAACGGGCCAGCGGTAATTTCGAACACTGGTTTCAAGTCCTACATCTAGATTCAACAGCATTCTTAAAATTTTCCATAGATATGTTAATTTTCGTTTTTAATCATAAGTACTATTATAGAATTACTTGTTTGATATTTGTATGCATTTTACATGGTATTTCCTATTGTCATGGTAACAGTAATCATAATCCCCATTGCCGTGTTTCAGAATGCCTCCGAGAGTTACTCCTCCTGTCAGACGGTCGTCTCGTTGCCGTCGGTAACGTCATACCATCCGCCGGAAGAGATTGACGACGACTTCAACTGGGACAAGTTGCTGTAGCCATGACACCCATATCACCTCATCCAATCAGATGCCTCATAGGAGATCATGTGACCTCAGTCCCTGCCATCACCACTATCACACATTTGTCAATATTCATTACTATTCTGCTATATTACTGGAGAATTTCCCTGCTCAGAAGGTTCGATGTTAGGTTCTCAATGTTATCCGAATGGTGCAATGTGCTTGTAAATAATTGTTATTAGGTTTAGGTTTAATTAAGTTTAAGAATGTTTTATGTTGTAGATGAGATAGCTATATATAAGACTTTACGTTAACATTATACAATTGTTGCCATTAAATGTCTTTTGTTTTAGTTTAATTTATTAAGAGAATTAGCATTTACCATGAAATGTGGTAAACAAATTTTAACTTTTGTTCTGAGAAGGAAATACTGGTTTGCTCATCAGTGATGGCTTAAGTTCAGTGCTTTTCAGTTTCGTGTGTTGTGTTTGAAGTCATCATATCGTTGCATCGTATCCTTCAAGCTGCTTGTAATGTGTGTGTTTAGAGATAGATTGCTAACAGTAGTTGCAAGGTTTTATCAATAGTGCCATCAGAGTTAGTTTATCCAAGTAAGGGTGAAAAATATAGTTACAAAATCAGTTTAGATTCCAGATTATGGATGACATTGAATTATAATATATTTTAATTTTTATCCAATAATATTATATTGTTAATTCATAAAAGCTTCTTAATTAGTTAATATTTCAATAATAAAATAATATGTGCTGCTTAAGAACTCTAAAATACAATGTAACAGGCTGTTTTTGATTTTTTTAAATAATAATTCTGATACATGGCACATGAACTTTATAATTGTTGCCCTTACTATGGGTACTCTAATAGTTGACCCTTTCAAAATATATAAATAACAGGTATTGTCTACTTAGTAGAAGGATGATTGTGAGAGGACAACCCATTCATTACACACAATGATTGGTCATATGTGAATCACTGTGAATTAATATTGACAACACTGGTATGTAGCACATTATTCCAAGCAAGCGTCCTCGTAACTAGTATTGTGCAGAGTTAACTGTACTTTGCTACACTATATCAAAGGGTAGACCATATTCTATTTCTTAATTAAGTTAATTTCTTAATTAACACTGTTTTCAGAGCTCAACATATTCTACAAACAGTGAAAATGTCACAAGCTAGTTTGTATATGTTACAGAGATATTCAAATATATTATTATGTAGGAGTAATAACTATTTGATTGAATAAGTGCTTTATACGGGAGTATTTCAACATGGTATCCAACGAGGTAATAACAATACAATGATAACAAATATGTAATAATGTAGTAAGATAATAATAATACAAAATAATATTAATAATAATTATTATTATACACTTTTAACTGCAGTATATGAAACTCGTGTGTAACTGTTTTTCTTGGATATTTGTAATAGTCTATAGTTCTATAGTCTATAGTCTATAGTTCAGTAACAATGGAGGAGTTATCCTGCCATCATCAATACAAGAAACAACCATCAATACATCCTCGAAAACCCAGGCCATTATGACTACACTAACCTCCGTCAAATACCCACCCTGGGATCACTGTCTATATAGAACTCTGTTTTCTACTACTGTTTGCCAGTATGAATATTTTAATAAATTATATAAGCAACCAATCAGACATGCGACTAGTGCATGGGGCACACGTCACGCGATACACATGAGATAGGCGGAGATAACTCCATGTTTTCAGAGTTATCTCGGCCTATCTCGCGTGTATCACTACAAGAGCTCACGTAGTGAAGTTCTATATAGACAGTGATCCCAGGGTATTTGACGGAGGTTAGTGTAGTCATAATGGCCTGGGTTTCCGAGGATGCCATCAATAGTGCTGTGTTACATTGAGAGTATATTGTGCTAGATGCATTGTAGTTGTCCCTTCATACATGTTCAGGTTTGATATTGTACAGTTTTATGAAAGAAATATATTGTTTGTAGATTCCCAATTATGTGTGGTATAGTCTTAATATCTATCTCATAGACGGCAGAGTTTCATTTCTGATGTTCATAGATGATGATTTACGTGAGAATATGTCCTTATTGATATTGGCTCAAACATGCTGCTTAGCACAGTTTACTAGGTAGAGATAAGAGAACGTTAATCCTAGTGCGATGAAAAATCGACAAATAAAATGGCACCCAATTACGGTCTAAAACCTTTTGGGGGTCTTTAAATTATATATACGACTGTTTGAGCTTGTATGTTCAATCTCATTAATATATCGTCAACATTGTTGTTAATATTTATCTTTCGAGACGACATTCATATTGAATGAAAGAGACTATCCTGATTTTATTTTTTTCCAAACGTAATTTGTTTCTTTTTCTATATTGTGTATATACAATATGACAAGGAATATATGACTATATTTCTGTGATTGATTATTGTATATTATTATACAATATATTTAATGTATACAATTGTTATTTTCTCACTTTGTTGGACTATTTTGGTGAAAAGTTTACTTTGGTGTACTTGCGGCACAGCTTAGTCTTTATGTAGATATCATGTACGAGTAGTCTTTCTTTTAGCAAACGTAGCCAGGCATCTAATGTGTGAATATTCTTCAAAATCGTTTGACATTCACCATACATGAAGTGGTAATTCCCCATGAAATGTCTGCCATTCTATCAATTACACTGCTACTCTTTGATCTGTTCCGAGTACCTGAAACCAGGGAATCAGATCAGTAAAAGCTTCTTTGCTCCGCCATTGTTTATTCCCAACCAGAATTATTTCAACCTGTCTATTTCATTAATATCTACACCATGATGTCCAACCCACTACTCCACATCACATCACACCATACCACACTACATCACATCACATCACACCACACTACACTTTACCACACCACACCATACCACATCACACTATACCACACTACACCACACCACATCACACCACACCACATCACACTATACCACATCACATCACACCACACTACATCATACCACACTACATCACACTACACCACATCACATCACACCACACTACATCATACCACACCACACTACATCACACTACACCACATCTCATCACACCACACTACATCATACCACACCACATCACACTACACCACATCACATCACACCACACTACATCACACTACACCACATCACATCACACCACACTACATCATACCACACCACATCACACCACATCACACCAAACCACACCACACGATACCACATCACACCAAACCACACCACACCTGCCAATGTTTAAAAAGTTCAAAACCATTATTGAATTTGTGATCTACAATATCTTTAGCTACTGTCAATTGATTGACCGCTTGATAATTGATCCAGCATGGATATCTGGTATGGTGACCTTTCTATGAATTTAGATAACAGTGTCACAATGTAACCATACTGCTGTATACACCAAGTTTAGTATACTGTATATGCACAAGTCAGATGCTTGGCTACATATGATTTGCTGAAAGAAAGATATTGTAATTTCTATAATTTTTCTCAGAATTTATTTCTATTTCATCATGTAGTGTCACATACAGGTTCCAGGTTGAAACTAATGGAGAAAGTAGTCTGGAGGAAAGTAGTATTTTTCATATATTGATTGACATTCAGGAATACAACTTGATCTCTGGAAGAAACATGACGTGTTAGAGCTTCTATGTGTTGGCTCTATGTATGTTGAATTTGGATCTGTGTCTATAGCCCTGTAACGCCACTCCCTCAAACTCACTGTCACCCTCGTCACAATTGGGTGAAAGATTCCTGCAGTGACGTTAAACTCCATATTCACTCACTCACTGTCGCCCCCTGCAGTTCTGGCTTAAATTTGTTTTAAAAACATTTTGTGCTATCATCTTTATTACTAGTACATGTATGTTGAATTTTTCTTTTATACAATGATTATTGCAAATATCTAATGCAAATACAAATTTATAAAACCGTCCACCAAATGGTCACCAATACTTAATGCAATTACTTAATGCAATATTATGAGAATATTCTCACACATGGTTATTGAACTCTCAATATGTAAATATACCTGAGTTGTTTTTTAGCATATTTATTACACCTTTATATTATTTCCTGGTTTTCTTTTTATCTCACATTATTGTGTGCACGAAAATAAATATTAAAGAGGTAATATATAGAGATACAGGTATATGGTCCAATGTGTCGTATTTATCTTTTGTACAGTAATGTATACAATATATGCTTTATCTCCCTCCCTCCATACATCAGTTATTTACCTATTTACCGTCCACTATTCTTGACACTTTATCAGTTAGTGTTGTACTGCTCTTGATCTCTGTGTAAAACAGAATTTTATTCCATAGATTATATTAATATGCATTGTTATTATTGTACATTTTCATGAATATATCAGTCCCATGTTTTGCATAATATGAATCAAAATCACATTCATTATATTGTGCATCATAATATGAATCTTGACATTCAAACCCTACAGAGTTTAGAGTGATTTGTTGTTTAAGTGAAAGTGCGTTTCTAGTATAATCTTATTTGTACCATTTAATATATATATATATATATATATATATATACATATATTATGTAAAATATGGTGTAGGATATCTTGTATTTATTTCATTGTACAAATACTACACTACATTTACATGTGTTGTCCAGAAGGTTGTCATTTCAAAACCAGTGATATATTTTTGACTTAAGAATTACTTGTTTGAAATGTGAAATGAACTACTTAAAACTTTAAGTAGTGTAACTTTATACCATTTTCTAACATATTTTATGTTAATTTATACTAAAGAAAACTTGTAATTTATGTCAGTTTTCTGTCTAGGGTTTCTGTATGTTGTCCATTTACAAAAGTGCTCCTTAGTTTACAACACTGACATTATGTGTATCAGATGCAAGTACAGGGTACACTGTATTTGTAGAACAGAAACTAGATTGCAGATTCAGTTGATTTCCGTCCACATCTGGTACGTCTGCATTGAGAAAGATTCCTCACTGGAGATAGCAGCAACCCTTGTTGCAGCAGCTGTGTGATCATAGAATCTAGATCAGTAATAAAACTCCATCCTTCCTACTCTGTTCTCTTACCTTTCTGTCTATCTGTCTTCATCCCTTCCTCCTCTCTATTTCTTTTCTCTCTCATACGCTATTTATCTCATGCTCTTGTATCTCTTTTCATGATCAAGTAATTTTCTTTTTCATTATCTAAATCTTTCTCATTGTATATCTCCTTCCTAATGCTCTATCTCTCCTTATAAATGGTGAATACATCCTCTATCTTATGTTCCATGTTTCTGTTGCATGTTCTATCTCGTATATCTATGATCTACACTCTTTGTCAGTTTAGTATCTTCAGTGCAGTGGAGATCAGTTTCAAAGTATAGCCTCTGACTCGCTAGGTATTCATTGTCATTACTGCTGAATGTGAACCACAAATATTGTCTTACACCACAGATACCATGGATACACCACAGATACCATGGATACACCACATGTACCATGGATACACCACAGATACCATGGATACATCACAGATACCATGGATACACCACAGGTACCATGGATACACCACAGATACCATGGATACACCACAGGTACCATGGATACACCACAGATACCATGGATACACCACAGATACCATGGATACACCACAGATACCATGGATACTGTCTCACACCACATACATATACTGTAACGCAATGGCTGGTTCAACTCCTGTTATCGATGTTTACAAAAGTGTACTTTCTGGCAATATCGATAGGATGACTGTACCTTGCCTTGGCAATGCAGCCATTAGGCCGAGAAGCTCTGACCGTCGTATCACCGCGTGTGATATGTCGTCTGACCGTCGTATCACAGTGTGATATGTCGTCTGACCGTCGTATCACAGCGTGTGATATGTCGTCTGACCGTCGTATCACAGCATGTGATATGTCGTCTGACCGTCTTATCACAGCGTGTGATATGTCGGTTAGAGCTTCTCGGTCTATGCAGTCATCATTCTTGATCTGTCAGTATCAGCCGGTGCTCGCAGGTTTACTGCAACATTCAGCACTACTGATGTTATGGGTTTCTTCTTACCCTAAACTGACAAGCTGTGATACAAGTGAAAGAATCTTGAAAGCTGTTTTAAACCCAAAATTCAAAATAATAATGAAAAAGATACTACCACAGACACTGTCTAGCACCACAACATATACTGTCAAATCCCGTTATTTCTCCATTTGCTGGTCAACTTTTAACCAATACAGATTTTCTACTACTATGTACTTTAAATCGATGAATGATTGATCCGATGATCCGGTTGTTTCGCTTACCATAATTCACTCACTCGCTTACCGGTCAGATTTTAACAAGAAAGGAAATGTCTGCTATAAGGGGGTCTGACTGTACTATCTTACACTACAGTTGTCTTACACTACAGTTGTCTTACACTACAGTTGTCTTACACTACAGATACCGTCTTGCACATACTCTCCTGCCGAGAATGTCGTAGACTGCCAGTACTTGTTCCACACACAGGTATCCAGTGGTACTCCAAATATACACAGACCTATATCTCTATCGTGAATAGTGTTATTGCTTATAAGATCGACCACACTTTTGATCCATTTATAAACCTACCGTATCTATCATTGATAGTGTTTCGCTTATAAGATCTGCCCATCTGTGAGGAAGATTTGTAAAAAAATAATTGAATTCTACAATATATATTTACTTGTACAAATTATTTTAGTTATTGCTGCATATATATGTTCTTTTGTTGTTCTGAAGTCATTATAGAAACTATAGGCTGATGAGTAAGTATAGAAATGATCCTTTTGAGGAAGGCTGACATTTTGCTCCGAACTTTAAAATTTTAATGATGTCTTGTTATCCGAGGAGTATTTCATTTTAAAATGAAGCGAAATAGTTCTGAAATACTTTAACTGAATTATGTAATTATGTAATTTTAACAAGGGAACAATGTCAAACTGTTCATAGCACAATTTATATTTAGCATGATTGCATTCACGGCAAATGTTTTGGGCATTTGGCACTGGTTTACGGTAGTTGATGCCAGGCTGGTATTCTGTAGACCCTCACATGTAATGGTATTTAGATTGTCATGGTTGCTGGTTACTGTGTAGACTATCTGGACCCAATGTGCTAAATGTCGCACCATTAATGAAAATGTCTTTAGATAATGAGGATTTTACTTGTATATTTATGAGGCATGTGCTCATTTTTGCCATTTCATCATCGGCATATAATTCGATTCCGTCCTGTACAAATATGAACAATTTTCAACCATTTTTATCACATTATCATTGTTTTAGCTCGGTCTTACAACAGATGGTTCACACTAACTATAGTTGTTGCAATGAAAGTTTCAACACTGTAAAATACAACAAATGGAATGAATAAATATGTGAAATATTTAATTGATGTTCTTTTTTTCATATATAAACCATTAGTCCAGAATCTATGGCACCATATGCATTCAGCTCATATCTATATGAGCGCTAGTAGTGTGATAATGGAGACGATGCAACTTTGTCTAATAAACTAGATGATAATATCCAGAGATAAGGCCCCGAGATTACGAAACTCTTCTGAGTGACGACTCCATACTCAACTCAGAATGTTGTTCATAAAACGTCATGTGACGTCATAACCCTAGACTCACAGCATACTCAGGCTATGACGTCACATGACGTTTTATAAACAAAATTCTGAGTTGAGTATGAAATCGTACTCAGAAAAGTTTCGTAATCTCGGGGTCTGGTCTATTTAAAATGGTCGGATTAATTTTAATGAGATTATGAATCCCCAATTTACAAATTAATATAAAGTCATACGAATTGAATAGTTTCATCCATTATATGAATAATGCATGACATAAATATTGTTTTCTTGCAATGTATGTGCTTTATCACACTTACTAGAACACAAACAAAAACAAAAGCAAAAACAAACCCAAATAATATCAAAGATAGTAAGTGTGGTGATACCTATGATGCAATTCGGGAACTGCACAATTTCTTACTTCCGGTGTAGTTACCGGAAGTAGTCTACGACGTAACGTGCATGCTATTTTCTAATAATAATCGTTGTAATATTAGATAATAAAATTATGGATTTGCGTAAAGCTATACAAAAGTTCGAAAAATGTGTTATGTCAAGTCATGCTCTGGGAACTAAACTACTTTTATATTGGAAACTATAGATCTATATTTATGTATAACTATCTAGTAAAAGTAGAAACATATTCACGATGTTTAAAACTATGTCACTGTTGCTAGAGGAACATTGCGATAGCGAGGATATTATAGGCTAAGAATAGCACAATTAGATAGTCAATATGAACCGGAAGTATCTCGCACACATTGTCTGTCTGTCTCTCTCTCTCTCTCTCTCTCTCTCTCTCTGTCTCTCTCTCTCTCTCTCTCTCTCTCTCTCTCTCTCTCTCTCTCTCCCCTCTCTCCCTCATTCTCCATTGATATGTCTACTATGCAGTCTATGGTTTATTGGAGTTACAACTGGGCATTGAACACGCAATACGCATGCGCTTGCGCGCACACATTCCAAGGAACCAGTCCTAAGCATATACCTGATCTTGTCATTGTTCTGGTTATGGACGTTCACGTGGACATCTTGTCTGGACACAGCTGACCACTGAGGGCGCAAGCTAAAATAACAGGGCATAGGCGTTAGTAATCTAAGTACAGACGGGAACTAGTTAGCCAACAGCCACACAGGTGCCCCATCCATGAAGCTATATATGGGCTGTATTCGATTCACGAATATGGTGGACGGTACCCAGAGTATTTTAATCGAACGGCCCGGAGTAAACCTCGAATATATGAAAACAATTATATTAATACTTAAACTGACACTTCTTCAAATGTACTGCTTTCTCACCAAGAATATTAATTGTCAACAAAAATACGAATATTATAGAGCGTATTCGATTCAACACGGGTGACGATCGCGTGATGCAATTGTCCAATGAGTGTACTCGTATCATCATGAGTGTTTGGTCATTGGCAAATTTTATTACCCCAGTGTTGGTCCATTGTTTGAAACGAATACGCTCTTTGGTACGCATCCGTCCTTTCGTTCGCCAGCCTGCAGCTCTCAACCCAGATTTTACCCTTGCCGAAGTGGGGATTGTACTTCGGATCTCTCTCAGGTTAAACATGACAGGTGTTCTATTATAGCAATTCCATCCCTCGAGTGCTACCTTATACGCAAGTCGGGAATCGAATACAGCCTTTAGAGCCGTTGTCTTACTATTCGTAAAATTACAAGCGACTGTTATAGCTTCGTGGATCTGGCCCAAGTCTTGTAAGTTCCAAACTCTCAGGATTTGTATTATTTCCATACCATGATGTTATTCACGTGGGTATAGGACTCCGTCATATTAATTCAATTCTTACTAGCAATCACACAACCACCCACGACTCTCTGCCTAACAGTATAACTGGGCATCGCCACTGGCACGGCCCAGACAAGGACGCTCAGGGTTTATAGATAATACCAGTGTGTGATACAGTGCCAACACATTTCACACTTTTACAATTGATAACATACATGTCCCAGTTACGATAGATATATTGAGTGCAGTTTTATCTTTGCATCCTTGCACATTTTTCGTTACGTTGCATGTTCCCAGATGCCCACACACATACGCGCAGGCACGCACACACACACACACACACACACACACACACACACACACAAACACACACACACACACACACA
>JAUTBV010128415.1:0-12381 GCA_032361325.1 Lepetodrilus fucensis | reverse complement strand
GAGGGAGGGGAAGAGTTAGAGGAGAAGGAGGAGGAACAGGAGGAGGGAGGGGAAGAGTTAGAGGAGAAGGAGGAGGAACAGGAGGAGGGAGGGGAAGAGTTAGAGGAGAAGGAGGAGGAGGAAAGAGATCGATTTTCATATATACATACATCAATGGACATGCTGTGCCAAATTTGTTAGTTTTTTAGTAACGGTACCAAAGAGAGGTTTGTAACATTACCTGCCAGACTATACGTAATTTTAATCATCATGGGATTATTCCGAGGTATTCCGGATCCTGTTATAAAGGTTTTTGACCCAATACATTAACTATTCGTTTTTCATAACAGTTGATGCCTGAGAAATCCTTGGCTACAACATGTGTCACATATTATTTCCATGTGCGACAACCAACTTTAATGTAAAATATACCAGCCGAAAGCTGATTGATAGAGCAGACTCACCTGGTAGAGCTCTCTCTGTTCACCCTCGGGGTCGTGTCTGCTGGGGAGAAGGGGGGTGTGGTGTCCAGTCTCCTTCTCCCAGCCGGACCCGTGGTAGTTGTACGTCATCAACAGCATGTAGTCGATGTGCCTATGGACAAACGGTTCAGATATAGTACAGACACCCGCGGAGTTATAAAAGACAAGCACAGGGTATCGTTCCTCGAATTTCGTATATTATATCCACTATGAGACCATACCTCATGGTCTTAGTCCATGGGCTTGGAGGGTCCATCCTGGATCTCGTTTCTCGAAGCTATCATATATACTACGAGAACATAATAACTCACGTTGCGATCTCTAACACATGGGGATTGTGGACTTACGAGTGCTATGATCTTATAGTGGATATGAGAGCTTCGAGAAACGATACCCTGGATAACACATACACTCAGAGAACCAAGGCTGATGCTGTTGAGCTGGCGCAGTCGGTGTTTGTATACTCACTTGTAGATCTCTGACGCCTCATATGCTACGTCTATGTAGAAAGTACTGGATGCGGTGGCTAATGTTAGAATCATTCGTTCCTTTTCTGAGTTTTTACCGTCTTCAATAAAAGCCTGGTGTATTTTCTGTAGCAGATATGCATGTATAATGTTAACCGGAAGTAGAACTATTTGTGAAGTTATCTAGTAAAGCAGTGCAACCGTAGCCTATATAGCATAAACGTGAGGGTGTCAAATCCAGATTATTTTATTTTTTTAAATAATGAAAATAACATTGTATTCGATCGGCATATTAAAATATTTAAATTATACACAGTGTAGTCTTCAAAGATATATAGAGTGTATCAACAAAAGATGCCATTAGTTTTTTCCTGTTAAAATTATTAACAATTTAGTCTTCAAAATGTCTTTACTTTACAATCAACAGACAATGCTACCAGTGTTTCATGCTAATAATTATTAACAATTTAGTCTTCAAACATTATTCATACTAAACATCATAGAGAATGTAGTCTTCGTATATAACAACAAAACTAAAGCAGAACATGCCACTACCTTTGCATATTAAAACTGATAAACAATGTAGTCTTCAGAAATGTGCACTGTTTTCAATCAGAGCTCTAATCTGTATATGGTATCTGGCTTAGTCAATATAATATGTTCTCGTAGCCCTGCGCGCCAAGCAATATGTCCTAAAAGGTTGGCCTTCTAAAAGGCACATCGAAAGGTCACCCTAATGTCACAATTGTTGATAATAAATGTTTCATCATTATAACGTATAGGGTGGGTTCCGCACACGCATATACTGAACATATTACAGCGTTGCCTATGCTATTCAGTGTAGACTTCTATATGAAAACCTATAATATTTTCAATATGGAACAACATGTTTATAGATGTATTACGTTCATCAGGATGGTAAATCCATATTTGTCTTCAGGTTTGCTTCCTCTCCACGCAGGAAACTCCCAGTCCATGTCCAGACCGTCGAAGCCATACCTGAAACCCAGATAGCACGCATGTATTTCCAACGTCATAATGGTGAAGGAGTATGCGTGTGTATTATAGGCTATTTTCGCTGATCTGAACATTGTTTGTCTTGATTTGATGTTTTATGTGATGCAATGTTATCATCATGGATGGTATAGTTACTTTATTAACCCACAGTGTTAGACACGGAGAGATAATGAATTCGTAGCATTTCCTTTATAGAATAAAAGTCTCTCTATTTTCTTATCTCTCTCCCTCGCTCTCCCTCCCTCTCTCTCCCTCCCTCCATCTCTCTCTCTCCCTCTCTCTCTCCCTCCCTCCCTCTCTATCTATCTCTTTCTCTCTCTATATATATATATATATCTCTATCTATATCAATTCAACCATATATGCACACATAATGATTTAATGAAATGCTACTAACTTTTTCAGATATCTGACGACATTGGAGACCCATGTGTCCATGTTATCTTCGCTCTCCATGATGGGAATGAAAGGTTTGGATCCGATCTTCCATCCTCCCACAGCCAGTAGAACCTTCAACTTGGGATTCGACTCCTTCAACTTCATTGTTCTTGCGTACAACCCTACAGAACAGCAACAAATTAAATCTTAGCCCTATCCCTGCTGGATTATGCGCCGCTTCATTGTTCTTGCGTTTATATAAACCAGGGCCCGTATTATCGAAACTTCGTAAGTCCTAAGAACTTCGTAAGTACTGAGAATTTCCCAAACTGGTTTTCTGCTTATGTTAATTTTTGAAGAGATCTTTTCTCACTAAGAAGTTCTTAGCTAAAAACTTTCGAGAATACTGGCCCAGCAGAACAGCAACAGTTATGTCTTAACCCTCTCTCTGCTGGATTAGACACAGGTACTGCTCTTTAGGGCATCTCCGGTTGCCTTCAGCATTGATAGGGTTAAATATCCACCGAAGAGAGACAATATGTGCTGCAAATACTATCTAATAACAAACCATACTATTAATATCAATCATGCCTTGTAAGACCTGGGGCGCGTTCAAAGACACAAGTGCTGAGTAAGCTGCTTAGCTAAACTGGTTCCCTGTCCAATGTACGGTCCATACGACTATTGTGACAGTGGCTAGTTTGGTAAGCCGCTTTCAAGCCACTTGCGTCTTTGAACGCACCCCTCCTTACACCAGCATGTACTGAGAAGGCAAGGATGATAAATCTAACAGTACAGACTACTGATCATGACCCCGATACTACGAAACTTCCTGAGAACAATTTCATGCTCAAGCTCAGATTTTATATGGAGGTTTGTGAACCAAACATTACTTTGAGCTTGAAATCGTCCTAAGAAAAGTTTCGTAATTTCGGGGCCAGATATCGCTTCTTTTCTTGCCATGACACCGTCGTTTTCAAAGGTCGATTCATTGGACATTGATGCCAAATATCTTGATCGCTTTGATCTAGAGTTCTTTCGTGACAAGAAATATGTAAGTAATACAGAGATAACATAACATGAAGTGTGCTATAGCATGAACCTAGCACAGGTGAAAACATCACGCAAGGATCCTGTGTGATTCTGTTAGTATCCTCTAGCAGAACATCTAACTATTGTTTGCTGTTTCTATGAATTTTGTAAATATATCGTCTATGGTTTCTTTACCATCGGCTCCCAGATCGTTCCAGTTGTTGGGTTTGAGATCTCGCCCATCCTCAGTAATGTCCACGAATGCGAAGATGATGTGGGTGCAGATGAACGGGTCTATATGTTCTGGCCAGAACTTTCCAACACTTGGTCTGGCATTGGCAGAACTACTGTAGTAACAGAACACTTTCTTGTCACCTGGAAATCAAAAATAAATATATAATAATAAATTGCAATTTAAATTATGTAATAGTTTGTATCTCGGGGCGCTTGGCCGGGTGTAAGCCTACCTCCCACACGTCAGAAATTATTGCATATGAGTTTAGTTCACTTTTATTTTCAATCACAACAACGGTACAGTTTGGTAGAATTCTGTAGAATAACTCACATGCATACGCGAAGTTAATGTACGTTAAAGTTATAAATATCATATTTTAACTGCAAGTATTAAGTAAATTATGTCTACATTTATAAGAGGGAAATTATAATTTACAATGACGTAGAAAATGTATATCAATTCATAATAAATTAAGTTATAATTATTAAAATCATAATAAACTTAGCCAAACTGCGGATTTTAAACTTTGACATAAGCGCTGTTTCTAACATTATCAGGTTCGTATTCCGGTGTTTACATATCTCCTGAGCTCTAAGATTATATGTCTGTCACCAACATTGCGTGAGCGAGGGAATATATTTGGGCTTAGCATCGTTCTTTAAATTCTTTCAGCGATATTATAAATTGTGTCTTCCCTACAAAGCTAAACTGCAAATTGCTAAAATCTAAATAAGGAACCGAATAGTGAATTTTATCATTGTTATTTAAATATTCTTACCAGTTAATATAGGTGGAGATATTTTCTAAGTTATACTCGTCAGTATGATGACCGCATTACTAATATGTTCTGTTACTCGTGTTTTAAATCAAAATGAAAAATATACACACATTTGACAGACAGACAGACAGATAATGGTATTTTCAAATATTCATGAAATATGGTCATATTTTGAATCCGTTAACTTTAGCCCTGTCCCTGCTGGATTAAGCACATGCCATGCTCTTAATGGCATATCTGGGTTGCCTCCAGCATGGAGAAAGTTAAAAGTGCATTGTATGAAATATAGCAATTCCTACACTTGTCTGTTTACCTGTGAAATTATGTATTAACAGTGAAAATAATTCGATAATTCAGAAGATGACTTACTTTTCTGTGCATGTGACGGACGAAGGACGAGAATCGCTATCACCAAACTGCAGACTGTGGTCAAAAGGCCGGACATTGTAGACAGTATGGGCCGGACGTTGTTCTGGAAAAAAAATACCCAGAGATTCTTGAAACCTCTAACAGCCCCCTCAAGCAGCTAAGAAACTGAAACGTTGCAAGTTCGGGTATTCAAAAATAGCCGACGGTATTTGTCTATTTTTTCTGGTCAAGAATCTTTGTCATATGACATCCGGATTGGCGGTTTTGTTCGGACTATGTCCATACACGGAGGTGCAAATACTGGCGGCTGCTTCTCAAAGCAAACTAGGCACGTGTAGTAAATAATGACGTCACAGCGAGTTGCTACATCATACATTTAGTCGCCCGGGTCGTCTGTAGGACTCTCATATTCACGTATTCATCACAATGATAATACGACCTTATCTTGTCCAATATTACGTATTTTAATAATTAACTTTGTATCAATATTGGTAGAAAGTCGTAAGTTACCTACTGAAGCGTTCAAATGAGAGCATGGAGCTGATTGGATGGAAATATGTAACGACGTATTCAATTGGTTGTTGCGCTGTTAGTTTATGCATGGTAATTTGTATGTATATTACATGGAGTATGGTTTCAAATATATATCGATACTTCAATACATTTTATATTGATGGTGATGAATACTGCAATTATATACGGCATAATACATAGTCAACGGTGATTAGTAGCGCTTATGAAGATATACTGATATGTTTTCCTGTTTACAAGTATGGGTTCCTATATTCCTATTTGCATATTCAATTAAAAAGGTGCGCTATTTGCGTATTCAATTTAAAACGTACATAGACAAAATCCAGATGTAAATAATCCTGAGTTACGCCAAAAAAAGGGAATATAATGCTGTCTTCAGAAATTTAATCTCGTAGGAACTACAACGAGGTGAAGAGGGTCTTGTCCATGTATCTCTCCGCGCCAGCTATACTTACTTCTACCGGTTTTACTATCAATCCATAAAGTATCCTGTATCACAATTCAAACGTTGATCCAAGAATGGGCACGTAAAATATCCTAACTCCCATGTAATTGTAGAACAGTAGCACGCTCAGCGTTAACGTTTAAAGGCACAACGTCAACGGTTAAAGGAACAACGCCATTATGCCCAGTGAATTCGAATCGGCCGTCAGTTTCGGGTTCAGAAGTAGGTCCACAATGAAGGAGAATTGAAAACTGGTGTCACTAGAATTCAAGATGTGTCGCTTTGACTGAATACATAGAAAGGTATGCGAGACATGTGGCAATGGTGATGACGTTCATTATAAGGTTAAGTCTTAATATATGCGGAACATGACTTTTGGTGACCTATTTTCTTTCCTAAACAGACTTCCATGGAATTATTATACATAATTAAAAACGTTTGTACTTAAATAGAGTGTGAATAAATTATGGCGATTTTATTTTATACCTGAAGATTTTCGTTCATGGATGTAGTGAAATAAATGAATATTTATAATAAATATCTCAGAGAAATTAATTCGTTTAATCATAAAAGGAAAGTTGGTTTCAAGTATTTGTAAATGTATGTAAATTTGTGAAATATGCTATTATGGTTAGAAAAGATTCTATGTAAACTGTATGTAATCTCCGCTTTCATGTGAACTACAAATGTACATGGACCAGAGGCCTACTTACATGAAATAAACTATTATTATATTGCTAGTTCTTCATGACCGTAAATGTCAAGAGGAATGTGAACATATATCGATGTTGCAGTTAAAATGTAGTAATCTACAAGCAAAATAAACCAGACATCATAGACTTTCTTGCATCATATTATTCTAATTAATTCCACCCTATCATTTCTTGTTTACCATTCCCATTACAGTTAAACAAAAAGTTCTTGATTGTAAATCAAACATCTCGCCATTTCAATTCCAACATTTGCATTAAAAAGAAATTACAAATGTTTGAATCATCTGTTTTTTAAAAGCAAACAGGTTAAACAAGTTTTAAAACGTATTTACAAGGCAATTATGTGTTCGTGAACTAAAGAAAAAATCCTGTAAAATTAGACTTTTCTTATAACTAAACAATGGTTTGATTTGGAAGGTCAGGTCAAATGCATTGCCTTTCTGTTAGCCCGTGCCAAGTCATGTCTTGTTTGCAATTGTCTGTTAAAACAACAGGCATGTTTTAGTGGTGTTTTATGGTAAACGTTCATAGTTCACACCCAGTTAACAGGCGCTCGTATAGCCGCCACAAGCCCCCTAAAAATACTCGTAATATCTTTCAGTGATATTTGCAAAGCGTCGTATTGGAGATATGCCAAGGAATAAGCATCAGGTGTCGTGTTGATGATAGCAGATGTCATGAAGATGGTATCAGGTATCATGGTGATGCTAGCAGCTAGAACACCAACCGTGATGTTTTTTAATGTGACACCTAGTAGGCTAGCCCTACATATGTAGGTATGTGATAGTAGCAGATGACATGTTAGCAGGTAGAACAGCCACGGTAAAGTCTGAAAACGTAAATACAGATGTCGTGATAGCAAATGTCATGATAGCAGATACCATGGTAAGATAATTTTGTCGTGGTAACAGATGTCATCGTAACAAATATCATGGTAGCAGAAGGCATGGTAGCAGATATCAGAGCAACAGAATTACGTCAGAATAACAGATGTCATAACAATAGATGTCAGAATAACATATGTCATGGTAGCAGATGTCATGGTAGCAGATACCGTGGTAAGATAATGGTGTCATGGTTACAAATGTCAAGGTAACAGATATCAGAATTTTATGTTAGAATAACAAGTCGGAAAAACATATGTCAGAATACCAGATGTCATGGTAGCAGATGCGGCATAGTGTCACGATATAACCCATTGGTTTAAGTCCACCAATAATATGCAAAAATAGTATTTATAAATTCAGCATTTTTAAGAAATAGTTTGAATGCTTATTTAATGATTATTTGTCTTGTGATTGTTTTACTACTGGCAGCCAAAACAGTGGCAATAACACTGTGGACTTCATCTACTCAGTCTATATTGGAAATTTTACTATTGTAAAAAGGAAATACAGTTATCATCTAGTAAAGGAAAATAGGAAAATATTCAATCTCAGTTACTGAACATTAATCTTGCTAAACGTTACGTGAACATGAATCAGCTTTTTTAAACCTCTTGTTAGAAATAGCTTTTCATAAACCCTTGGAAGTTAAAATACCAAGCATCCAATAGGTTCACGTTTAATAAGGACGTGGAACTATTTAATACGACCCTTAAATTTTCACAAACCAATGCGCGACCTATTTCTTAAAAAGTTGTCTAATGCAACGTTTCACTACTATATATATACGACATGTTTGGGGCTCTATAGCACTTGTGTTTCAAAGTATTACGTGTATTTATAATCCGACATGACGTGTTATAATCGTATGGCTGACTTGTTATAAGCTGCTAAAACTTCCGTAAAGGATGCAGATGTACAACTACTGCGAGGACACTTTAAACGGGAAATGCGCTCGTAAGGTCATGCAACAGACAGACAACATGCAACAGTATTTTTACAAAATAGACTCGATCCTTGAATAGTTTATTTCGTATACATATTATGTAGACCTCAGGCCCATGTACAGTTGTAGTTTCACATAAATCATTTTGCTCATTCATTCAACAATTCCGATTCAAAATTACTAGGTAAATTCATAAATAGATAAATATATTATTTATTAAATGCAATTGTTCAAAATGTTTAACCTATTTTTAGGCAAGATTATTATGGTGGTATGGAATATGGTAAAATCAATTGGAAATATAAATATATTAGCACACTGTGTGTTTATTGTTCAGAACACGTACCATAACCCCTAACATTAATTATATAAATCTATTTTTATGTTTTGTTTATATTTATTGTGGGTTGTTTCAAGAGTCATAAAAACTATTTGTATTTGAGAAGAATAACCCCACGGCCTTTTGTAATCATAGCAAAGGAACATAGACCATACTTTAATACGAATCCATCTATGGCTTTTGATAAAGGATTTTTTAACTTTGGCATGTGAACTATCAGATATGAGAACATTATTTTGAATCGTGCAAGGAAAATCGAAGAAGATTTTCCAATAATCGAAATAGGCATAGAACCTTCCAACTAAATTATAACACTTATTTTGTTTTATTTTCTTTCATTTAAAGAGGCATGTACATACTCTATTGGATGTATTTTCATAAGACTTTGTTATGAGCCTATGTATCAATCCAGTTATGCATTGAATGAAATGCATTAAGAAATAATAACATATAATCAAGCATTGCAAATTTCTAGAAATGCCAATGAGCGCTGGTTAATACCATACTTATAAGATTACATCTACCGCTTAGAATAAGTCTATATTCTATAATTGTTTAGTATGTCAAAGAAAACTCACATACGTCTCACATAAAAGTAATCCCGAGTATTTTTATTTAGAGTGTAAAGATGCCTATACTAGTATTTGATTGATATACAAAAACAATCATATTTTAGTTTGTACAAGAAAGTCTATAATTTCACATTTATAAACGTCATCGAAATAAAAAGCACCTTGATATATTCAGTATGTAAAATCATCTAGACTATGTTTTATATGTAAACATCCCTATATTTAGTTAGTGCATGTATGTAAAACAAATCCTATTTTTAATATATAGATATACCTAATATATTTAGTATACAGATGCACTGTACCAATTAAATTCAATGTTCGTTTTCCAATTCTGCAAAATAATGTCAAGACATTCTAAAACAAAATGACACTTTATATCGAATATAATATAATAAGTATCTTTATAATTGATACCGTTCACGTTTGGGTAGTGATCGACGAGTGGTAGAATCACCTAACTATACAGATCCACTTACCTTCCACGTGAATTTAATCCAATTCCACAAGTTTCGGGTCTGAGAATATGTGTCTCTGTAGTTACAGTTTCTATCGGGATGCCGCTTTTATACCAGAGCGGTGTTGTCCAACCAAACACACAAGTAGGTTTGAGCAAACGTTGCATGCAAACAAGACGTTGAAACAATGAAAAGAAAGTGGATCCGAGTTTTGGTGTTAAGATAGGAGGGTTTCTTCTAGTGGCAAGTTGTTGGAAAGCCAGGCGTTTGAAGGTTCTGGAATTACGTTAGGGTAACTTTCAGAATTACTATTGTTTAAGTCATTAAGTGGTTTTCCAAATAAAGATAATACCATATAATGTACATACAATCGGACACTTCCTGATTATATCTATGGAGCGGCCAACTTTGGCATTACCGTATGGCAAAGTGTTCAAATTAAATTAGATAAAGTTAAACATTAAATCTTTTGAAAGAATGCCCAGTTATATTTTTGTATTACAATTGGAACGATGGTGTGTTTCTACAAACCTGTAATCATATGATTTACAATGCCCGTTGTAGTCAATAGGAGGTGGAAGTTTATTTTATTATATTTTATTTCAATTCCAGAAACAAAAAACAACTATTTGGCCGATGAGTGTGTCAGCGAACCGTGATTGTATGCTTTACAACTTAATAAATGTTTTATGTTTCGCATAGCCATCTTTGGCGGCCATTGTTAAAATATATGTTTTATGATGTTTGTTTTTTTAATACTTTTATGGGCGAGACAATAGTAAATGATGTATCTCTCGTTCTGTATCTGTGTGTGTGTGTGTGTGTGTGTGTGTGTGTGTGTGTGTGTGTGTGTGTGTGTGTGCGTGTGTGTGTGTGTCTCTCTCTTTCTCTTTCTCCTTTCTCTGTTTCTATTTAACTGGGTGTTTACTTTTTTTATAATTAGGTTTATTTTCTCATCAAGAGACGTGATCAATTCACCTTGGGCAGTTGAACAAGCATTATACAATTGGCACATGCGGCATACAAGTCACATCAGGTTCCTTGTGTTGGTCGTTGATTCAAATTGTTGTATTTCTATTTTTTCCCTCCCCAAATTGCTGGAGACTCGGAGCCCCAGATTAAAAACAAGGACATTCACCTTGCCCCGAGATTACGAAACTTTCTGAGTACGATTTCATACTCAACTCAGAATTGTGTTCATAAAACGTCATGTGACGTCATAACCTGAGTATATGCTGTGAGTCTAGGCATTATCGTACTCAGAAAGGTTTCGTAATCTCGGGGCCTGATCCTAGTATACACCTATCACTTTTTCTAACATGTCCACTGCTTAATGGTGTCCTCGCCTTGTTTGGTGTCTATTAAGTTCCTTAAAACGCCTTTGTATGAACAAATTTGCGTCCATTCCCTTGTAGTGTCTTCTACTTTGGTCTGTCCGCTATTTGTGGTGTCCACTATTTTGTAATGTCAACTATTTTATAATGTCCAGTATTTTGTAGTGTCCAGTCTTTTGTGTCTTTATGGTGTTCATGTATTCCTCTTTATGGTGTCCACTATTGTTTGCTGTCCACTTGTAGTGTCCACTCCTTTATGGTGTCCACTCCTTTATGGTGTCCACTCATTTGTGATGTTCATTCCTATGTATTGTCAACTTATTTGTAGTGTCCGTCAATATGTATATTTAGTGGTGCATATTTAGTGGTGTTCACCCTTTTTAGTGGTGCCTATTTAGTGGTGTTCACACTTTTGTGGTGTCTACTTCTACTTATTATGTCCATTCCTTTGGGTTATGCTATCCTTTGTATAAACCCACCTGTTGTGTCCACTCATTTGTAGTGTCCACTCATTTGTGGTGCCCACTCCTTTGGTCTGTTCACTCCTCTGTGATATCCACCTATTTGTAGTGTCCACTCATTTGTAGTGCCCACTCCTTTGGTCTGTTCACTCCTCTGTGATATCCACCTATTTAGAGTGTCAACTCTGTTGTGGTCTCCACTCGTATGTGGTGTCCACTATTTTGGCATTCACTCTTTTGTGGTGTCCACACTATTGTGGTGTCGACCGTTTTCGTGGTGTCAATTATATTGTATGATCAACTCGTTTGTATCTACTTAATGTGTGGTATTAAAGGTTTATAATCATGTATGGATATCCGTGGTTGGCTAGTTGAATTGGAGTATACGTTAAATTAAGTTACGTGATCAATATAGCGTCATATCCAATAAATATCTGCTGAAAGCGCTTAGTCATATCTTTCCTGAAAGATAATTGATTTTAGATCGAGCTTGAAAGATGACAAGTTGGAGATGCCCCGAATATTATTGGGAAGGGAAGTCCATAGCACAGGTCCAGTTTTCATTTTAGCTCAGTTTCCATGTGTTCCTGTCCGTGTGTAGCTGGGACACTGGCCAGTCTAGAGGCATTTTCAAGACTATTTTGCTCATATTTCTATGTGTAAGCCTGTAACAGTATAGAAGACCTTCCATTCGCCCTTCAAACAGTTCTTGTCCGTATACTAATCTCAGCATTCATTGCCAGACTACAAAGACGTTTCCAAACCTTGTTTTAAGTCAGCATTAAAGTAGGAGGCCAAATAGACTGACAACTCATACGTACGTCCAATATGGTGTTAGAGAGAGAGAGAGAGAGAGAGAGAGAGAGAGCCAGAGAGTGTGAGAGAGAGAGAGAGAGAGAGAGAGAGAGAGAGAGAGAGAAACCCTTACAGTATGTGTGATAAACTTTAAAATGTATT
>JAUTBV010128404.1:0-12381 GCA_032361325.1 Lepetodrilus fucensis | reverse complement strand
AAATGATTGTGGGAAAAGTAATCTCTCTTCAATTAAAACTTTGGGGAAAACTCTATCTTACATCTCTTACCAAGTAGTTATGCTTTAATTTTACGTTGGGCAGACACATTATATCTATAACCGCGAGGCTAATATATGCATAGATTGCAGAGCCACAAAATGTTTCCAGTTAGTCTTTGAACGAAAATTTAACGTGTTATTTTGGGGGGTTTTGAATGTAAAGAAAGCCTGTGTAGAGCTACACAAGCGTCTTGCGCAATACCTAGGACTACATCGCGACTATTATGTCGTAGAGATCGTATTCGTTACAGAATATTTGTATGAGCAGTAAATACAACAGCTAACATCATCTCTTTATTATTTGTGTTTTGTGAACATTTCTCACCCATCGTCGCCATCTGCACGCATAAGCGCCCTCTGGATGGTACGGTAGACAACTCTTGATCCGATCCGCTGAATATATTGGGTTGACTGTTTGCCTAGCAATGTTAGTAGCATGTTCGAATCTCACAGAATAGCCCGATATTGGATCAAATAAAATATTTTCGAAAATATTTATATTTTCCATAACCAAAAAAGTCACAGGAAATAATATATGAAATATCCCTGCTTAAGATTGACGTTTGCATCTTTGTGAAAAATATGTTAGTGTACCTTTTAAAAATTTAAAATCTGTTTAATATTATCTAGAGTCTCTATGTCTATCTAGATAATCTATACATCTCTGTTCAACTACATGACATGAAACATGGCCTCATCCAGTGTCAAGCTATATACTCCAGTGTAGGCCTACCAATGACACCTAATAGCAGACAAGAGTATTGATCAGAAATACTTGTTAATCAAAGTATCAAATGTTTACTGAAAGTCGATATTACACATAAACACATACCATAGCAGATGTTGACTTACAAGTGATCTAGCAAAGTTTGCCTGATAATATATACATTTGTTTCGACTATGCCAGTCCTTTATACAACCAGTTACTAATTTCACCCATCACTAGTTATCAATAATATGTTCATATTTCTTAATTAGACACAATGTAGCTAAGCATAATAAATATTGGTACCGGTGGTCATGAAAAATTATTTTGACTGTGTTTAATTATTCACTTTAGTCAACTATAGGAAATTGAGATTTTACAGTACATTACCAACTGATTATTCATATTTTACAGTAAATGTAAACTGAAATGGAATTTTATCTATCCTACACCAATGAAAAGATATTTGGAGGTACAAAAGCGATTACAGTCAGACCCCGTTATAATGGTCTGTTATCACGGTTTCTCCGCTTACCGGTCATATTTCAACCAATATGGATTTCCTACTATATACTTTAAATCGATGAATGCTTGATCCAATGATCCAATTGTTTCGCTTACCGGTCAGATTTTAATAAAAACAGAAATGTCCGGTATAACGGGGTCTGACTGTATATATATGCAAAGTGCACGTACTTTGGATTTTTAACTCCAACTCGGTCCAAAGTGACAACTTAATATGCGATTATATACCTTTAACTTATAGTCTTTGAGCAAAGATATTCCAATGAACGTAAACCACAAAAATAAAATATCACAACATATAGAAAACATTATCTATATAGAGCAGTTGCTAGTGATGGTTACTATGAGCGACATCTTCATATGGGGATTTTCATGTAACATCACAATAGGATATTGTCAGTTGTTTGACTTGAAAATAGTCAATGCGTAGCACATTTAGATGTTTTACCAGATTATTTCACCAGATTTTAAATGAATCACTGGCTATCTCGTGTCTACTTACAATCCCAATACTTTAATAAAGTATTTTCTTCTTCAAAATATAATATATCATCACATATCTTGTCACAATTGGGGAACTCCGGAGCTCCATATTCACTCACTCACCATGTTATATCTGTGGCCGCATGTGATATTCCAAGTAAGCTAGCACTAAATAAACTGGTGGAAATCCAGGTTAGAACAAGCAGTAGTACTACACGATACCCATGATGAACGCAAGCCATTTTGTGAGTGAAACAAATCTTAAAAGTGGCTTTAAACCCCAAATCAAACAAACAAAATACACTTGTATACATGTATATCGGTGTTCAAATTAATAGGGGGTCTGGGGGTCATTTGAAAATCTGCAATATTAAAGGTATCCGTGTGACCCCCTGAAAATTACAGATTTTACCACCTTTAACATTGGGCCTATGGAGAATGAATGACCCCCTAATTATTTTCTTTATTTCGAACACTCATACATGTTCTTCCACAAGATTGGACATTGAACAAATTAAAATAAACAAAGAACAGCAACCCAGTACAGCTTTTATATTTATTAACATGTCTGCATGTTCATGATGGAGACCTTTTGTTTTCCCCAACGTTCAACTTTTAATTAATGCTAGAATTCATTTATATTACCTCATAAAATTTCACGTGGAAATTCGCTTTTGAACATTCTAATATAAACTTCCCTGTAGCAAAACTCGTCAAATATCATGTTTTCAATAAAACTGTGACTCAATGCTCAGGAATTCTCTCGTTTTGAAGTTGAACGTGAGAAAACTAAGTCTCTACTGTTAATCAATTTTAGCCAGTGGCTCCTTTCAGACTCTGAATGCTGAGCGGAGAGTCAGCTTTTGAGATATTTATATGGTTAAATTTCTACATGCCAGAGTCAACCATAGATGCTGTTATTAACAACATTATGTGGTAAAGACAGCAGTTAGAAGGTTAAAGAATGAAATGTTCGAGATTTATTTTCAAAAGGTTGTGGGCACTCCATCCGCTCTTGGATCCACCGATGATTACATCCACTGATGATTACATCCACTGATGATTACATCCACTGATGATTACATCCACTGATGTTTAAATCCACTGATGTTTAAATCCACCAATGATTAAATCCACCAATGATTAAATCCACCAATGATTAAATCCACTGATGATTTAATTCACTGATGATTACATACAATGGTAACAGTCAACAAATTCCTAATAATCTATCATTGGAAATTTTAAATAAGCAATATTGTCCAATCAACAGATTAAGAAACGTCCAACTTTCAACCCAAAACATCCCAAATATGAAATGGTTCGTATCAGAGAAAATTAAAATACTACAATGTACATACACAGAAATTTTCATTTTACAGAAAATTTACATGGTGAATATTTAACGACAAATCTTTAATGATCATAAAGAGACAAGTATGCTAGAATGGTATGGTTCACTGTCCGTCGTCTGCCTTCAGAAAATGAAAGAATAGTACATCGAGAATTATGCTAATATTTACAGGAAATGTAAATCTAATTAAAATCAGATACGAAACCTACGCTCAGATAATTGGACACTAAGTTTAGCCAGATAATTGGACACTAAGTTTAGCCAGATAATTGGACACTAAGTTTAGCCAGATAATTGGGCACTAAGTTTAGCCAGATAATTGGACACTAGTTTAGCCACAAAATGTCCAAACATTTAAGGAGCAAAAACGTTTGAAAACGCGATCTGATTTTAATTAGATTGAGCATAATGGCAACGCTTAGGAAATGCATGTTGTGTGTATTAACAATGTGTCCAAGGAATACCCTGGAGAGCTTGAATCATGGCATTCTTGCGCACACAAAGGATGCTACTTAATTCTGTTCGCACTTCATGAACGGAATTACGCATCTCCTGGGTACATATGCACAAACGTAGTTCAACCACAGTTTAGACTAAACTAGGTTTAAGCGACGAGTTATACCACTGTCGGTATGATACGGTATGATACTAAACTACGTCTGTGCATACGGACCCCGGAGTGTAAACCGGAGTATGAAACCATATAGGTACAGATAAAAAAAAACCTACAGCGACACATTAAAGCAAACCCTAACAAAGTTAAAGTTGACAGTAAACTGGGCGCAGAGAATGTGAAACTATGATCATGATGATAGGCATTACACATGTCAAGCCAAATTAATATCAAAGCAATGACAACATTATATGTATGTATATTAATCAAACTATAATGAACTCGTACATGATATATATCAGGGTTGATAAATGGAAATGATTCAAATGGAATTAAACTCAATGTGTTATTTATTAATACTAATGATATACGATCCACAATTCATTAATGAATTATCAGAAAGAATACAAAAACTTGAATCCTTACTACAATGTAATTAAATGCCCAATGAGAAATTCTAATGGGCAAACAATAGAATGAAGATGAATCTTGAAATATGATGGTGCAACTAAAACAAATAATATGAAATGATACATTTAGTTTATATTTGATTTTGGACAAACATGCTATACGAGGGATATAATAGCATGGATTATTCCATCCATACAACATGTATACGAAATAAAATATTTATTTATTATAATATTTGGGTAAATAATGTAGAAAAAGTATTTTTACCATATTTACTCAGAACAGAAGTTGTATCAGCAAGATTGAAAATAGACGGCAAAATTCCGGAAACAGGCAGACAAATTTGCCGGCACCTATTGAAACCACTGTAACTGACAATCGAACTTACTTCCCCACGAAAACAGTCCATTTTTCAACTACAACCTTCTTTCTAGCCAAAAGATAAATCTTAACACTGTTCCGATTTTCTACTATCTTTTAGGATGGATATTTCACACTATGAAAAATGGCCACTGGGCTATTGTTAATTTCCATCCCTAATTGAACTGGTCATTCATAAGATCTGTGTCAGACTTTGAAGATGTTTGAGAAATGTTTGCAAGAAGCCAGACCCAAGTTCCAAGACAAAACCTTAAAGTCACCCACTCAGTCGTCTTTTGTTCACAACACCACCCACACAGTTTCATTCAAACGTGTCCACGCGTTGGATTTAGAACAGCCAAGGTAACACCAGTAGCTGCGTAGATGCCGATGAACCGTTCCATACATTACACAAAACATTGTACATTACACAAGGCATTGCGACGCGTAACCAACCGTCTCCCTTTAAAACATCATCACGCATCGGGGGGCATCGGGATAGAATACATAGACATTTGAGCACTGGCAGGTGGCTGTGCATCAACAGAAGGAAGCTCGCCAACAGGCAGCTGAATATCGGACGCCGGTTGAACATCAGACGGCTGGACAACATCTGACGACTTGACAAAGGCAATACCTTTCACCCCTATCTGCGGCGTCTGGTATTTAGGCAGCTCGTCGCGCGGAACCAGGCTGTACCTTCCGCTGACGGGGCCGAGCTTCTCCAGCGCCTCCAGGACCTCCTGAGGCGTCAGCTTCTTGTAGATCTTGTAGTACATCTCGCCTCCGAACCGTTCCTTCTTCGTCCTCAGCCCGTACTTGGCTGCGTTGATCTTGATCTGGTCCAGGTCTCCAGAGTCCTGCAGACCCTGTCCGAAGCGATACATGAGGTCCTCGAGGGTCCCCGTCGCCACGTGCTTCTCAATCTCGTCCTCGATCACCATCTTCCTCCATTTGTTGACGCGGTACTTCAGCGGGACGTTGGGATAGTTGTCCGCGAATTCCTGTAGGGTTATGGACTTTGGGTTCAGTGGGTCTTCCTTGGATTTGTCGTCGGTCGAATCCGCGGTCGATTCAGGAGGATTCGCTTCTTGCCCGTCTGCTTTGGATTCGATTCCACTGGACGTCGTGTCGGCGGCAGTGTTGGCCGCAGGTACTGCTTCGGCGATTAATGGCAAGGGGATTTTACTTGCATCCCCCTCAACTGTCGGAATGGGCTGTTCCCAGGGAGAAGAGATCGCCAGCTTCGTCGCAGGATCCCAGATTCCGCTGCTTGGCGGAGGTGGAATCTGCGGTGGCATCGGCCATACAGGACCGCAGAAGGGTACCGGCGTCTCCTTGTTGCGGGCAGCTTTTTTGCTGTCATCTTGGTCATCATTGTCGTCATCGTCCTCGTGTTCATTGTAGATCACGATGCCTCCTTCTGGAATGGTGACGATGATGTCGTTGTTGCCGGTCTCGCCAAGTTCCGTCTTGAGTTGAAGGGCTCGGTCCTGGATGTCCTTGAAACTCCTTACAGGGGTTGTAGTCACCGACGCCACCTGCACAGGGAAAGTTAAAATTGATATAAATAATAATAAATTGATTTAAATATCGCCTAAAATCTGGCTAGTTCTAGTAGCTGCTCACTGGTGCTGTTATACCACACATAATCATCGAACACACACAAAAACGTGCATGCCGTGATATGAACTAAAAGTTTTGTTCGCAAATCCTCATTTGAGCTTGAGCATGAAATCGTACTCAAAAAGTTTTGTAATCTCAGTACCAGGCCCCGAGATTGCGAAACTTTTCTGAGTATGATTTCATACTCAACTCAGAATTTTGTTCATAAAATGTCATGTGACGTCATAACCCTAGACTCACAGCACACTCAGGCTATGACGTCACATGACATTTTATTAACAAAATTCTGAGTTGAGTATGAAATCATACTCAGAAAAGTTTCGTAATCTCGGGGCCAGGTCTAAATTGGAGAATACGCCACACTTTTTCTCTACAGCAGGAAATGACATAAACCTTGATAAATGCCCCAATTACTAGTACAACAGTTTCTTGAAATGCAGTTTGGTCTGGATGAATGAAGAACATTAGTTCACATGGAATACAACTGATTTGATTTTAATATAGATTGTTTGTCAGAAAGGGATTCAATTTTTATTTTATTTTTTTAATTTATTTTATTTAGAGCCGTTTTCAAGGTTCGTTCACTTATAGCAAATAGAAGACATGGATGATAGTTGTGGTCTAACCTGGATACAAGGTCGAGTTTCGTATAGTTTGAAGAGAGCATCCATTGATGCTAGGTGCTTTGCCTCGCCCTGATCTCTTGAAACACCCTCGCCGATTTTATGTTGCTGCAGCGTGAATATACATCTGAAAATAAATGGTACATTTTGGATCAATCCATTTATTCCAATGTGTCAAATGGTAGAACTGTTATTGCTAATACTATGGACTTCATGTAAACATCTTCACCATGTGAGTGAGACTGTGAAATTATTGTTTTACATCACAGCGGGAATCTTTCACCCATACACGACTTCATCAAAACTTCATCTATCATTTCAATTATATTTTGTTGTCAGTATCAATGTATCACCGATGAATAACCTGCTAGAATGAACATTATGTTTGAAAAAGAAAACAGTAAGTACATATTAAGAAATATATATTAAAATTTCCAAATTTCAATGTCAAAAGGATCACTTCCAATTTTGAAATCAATACCTTCATTTTTCTTTTCTCCGCTCAATGCTTGCAAGCCTAAAACAACAGCGGCCGATTGTTCGAAGCCTGGTTAAGTCTTAACAGGGCTCCATAGGGTATAGTACAAGCTTAACCAGTAAGATAACCTGGCTTCAAACAACCGGCCCCAGTTTGGCAAAATAGATTCAGCGAACTCACCTGTACATATCATTCTCCTCGTGGAAACTCCATTCTAACATCATGGCATTCCAAGTTGCCGTCATACACAGAATACTAAATGCATTCTTCCTGCGATCGTTTGCGTGATCATGTCCTTCCACGATCACCACCTCATCCCAAGTCTTGTCTAGCTCAAGAGGATCGAGTCTCTGTACTTTCAAACGGCCGATGTTGGACTCGGAATTGTAGTGTCGGTTCTTGTGCCACACTTCGATCATCTTCACCTTCAGATCCTCTTGCTCGATCTCCTTACTCTTGACCAGGATTTCTTCGGGAGACAAGGTCGATAGGGCGTTAAATGCGTCGTCGTATGCCTGCGCGTGCGACGTCCTCCGGGAATTCCCACGTCCCCGAGAAACCAGCAACCTGTCGAAGAACACGTCGCAAACGATCTCCTCGGTGTGATTCGTCGACGCGGGATCGGACTCGAGAATCTTGATAACGCACGTCGTCGGGAGCTGGAACTTGAAAGCGACTGTATCCAAAAAGTACAGCAGGTTGTCCCTAGCTCGCCGCTTCGTCGTCTTCAACCCCGCCGTCACGTTCGCCAGCCTCGTTTTCATTTCCTCATCTGTCAACGGTGCGGCAGGCTTCCCGCAGTTCTCATCTGCCTGAATCTCTCCGCGGACGATCTTAATAAATCTCTTCTGCGCAATATCAAACGGGTCGTCGTAGTGCTTGTCCGGTTTGAAAAACGACTCCAGATCCTTCCGGAGAAGCTCGGCGCCCACGTCCTTCTGGCTGACGATCTGCTTGATGGTCTTGCTGCGGAGGACCTGCAACGCCCTCCGATAACACGCCCTCTTGATCCGCTTGTCCCCGCCGACCGTCCGCGCAATGAACACGCCGCTGATGTACAGAGACGCTGTCAGGATGAACCTGTTCTTGATCTTGTACAGGGGCTCCTGCTTGTACTCGGTCACTAACTGCCACCAGCCGTCGCGGAGGTTGTCGTCGATCAGCTGAATCTCGTCGTCATCGTAGCACTCGGTCAGGTATTTGGCGAAGTTGCCCAGCCTCCCGGGGATGTCGTCCTCCGCGGGGTTGTAGTCGTCCCACTGGGTCTTGGGGAACAGCGACTGCGAGGGAGGGGTGGCCTGGTCCCCCTGAATCCACTGCATCCAGCCGAACACCTGCTCCGCCAGCTGCTGGCCGTGCCGTGTACCTGTTGGCGAGACGCCCGACATTTTTAAATTGCATTTTGTTTGTAATTTAATTTGCCCCTGTACGTCGGGCATATGTTAGTCTAGAGCCCTGGGTATGAGCAAGATTGCAAATATGGAATATGATATACTGGTACTCATGTTACTGTCATCAGCTGATAATAAATGTAAAGAATGAATTTGTGCTTTTACATCATCGTGGAAATATTTCACCCATACGTGATGAAATTATTAATGTAAATATCAATATCATTATTATAATTACATTAATACTATTATAGTAATAATGTTATGCAAGACAGCCACACACCTCTGTTGAATCCACGTGGAGGTCCGCCATTGTTGAATCCGCGTGGCGGGCCACCGTTATATCCACGCGGAGGGCCGCCATTGTTGTAGCCACCGCGATTCTGCCAGCCATTTCCGTAGTCGCCGCCCCAATCATTGTATCCACTACCGTCGTCACGTCTCCTCTTTGGAGGCGGACCTTGTTCGAACGGTCGGTTCCGCCCCCATTGTCCTCGCTTGCCCTGGTTCCTGAAGTACTTGGGCATGACCTGCAGAAAGAGATTTACAATTGTCGTATATGTGTTCGGAATTAATGAACACTAATTGTTACCAGTAACTTGCATAAGTAAAGTCTTAGCTTGTTCTTATTTTTTTTAATTGGGGTTTAGAGTCGCTTTCTAGATTCTTTCACTAATATCACGACTTGTCAGTTTAGGCCAGGAGGAAACTCACAACATCCATAGCACTGAAAGTGAAAGTGTATTTTATGGGGGGCTCATAATTTTAGTGATTATTTTACTTCATTTTTATGATATAAAACTGTAGTTAACATCCTTCTAGGTTGCATTTCAGCATATCTAAAGCTTTGTCAATATCAAGTGTTCAAAATAGAGCCCGCCTGCACGCCCGCGACGGGTTATTTTCAGCGAGGACTGGTAACATTTTATCCTTGAACGCACACGTCGTGTTTGTTTTTCAAGATGTATATCATCGTTAACTGGCCAACATGTACGAGGACGGGTAACATCTCAGACTTACCAGTCCTCATGCCCGACAGTGAAATTGCTGGAGTTTTATACACTGCCATAATACAACATATATGTTTATTAAACAAAATTCTCCAATTCTAGGGGTTGGGCAAGCCGGGTGAGCAACCCCCCGCGTCTGAAGTTCAGATATTTTATGGCCGTTTCAACAGCAAAGTGCTTCGGTGTTTGTGATTATCTGTTTTTTATCAAATGTGTAAATAGTATAGGGGACCCAGGGGCTAATCAAGACTTATAGTACGCTGTAAAAAATAACTTTAATGAACAGTACAACGTCACAACAGCAATCGGCCATCCTCAGACAGTTCCGTAGGTTAACAGAGTGGTCATATGATTATGAAGTAACATCCGGCTTCCATATTTGCTTTCTCTCGACAGACACACATGAGTTCCGAGTTGTACACGTATTTGTTGCCATGTTCTTAAATCAGTATCCTTACAAAAATTTGTTATTCTAATCAGTGTTGGAAATTACTGCTGGAAACCTACTAATGATGATACAAATAATGATACAAATAACAAATGTTTACAAAAAAACATGAATTTCTAAGTTGGCCCTTAGGATACCTTTAGCATTGATGGCCGGTCCAGCAGTAATTTCAAACACTGATTCTAATGTCGCTGATATCACTTCATGTTTTAAAATGACTACACGCGTGTATAGAATGGCAGGATTGGAAGTTAGTGCAAAGATTTACAATTTTGAACAAGCCAACAGGCTAGTAAGTCAAGTAAGAAGAGCGATTTGCCTAAAAAGATACTCGCCCATAACAAAAGAAGGTTGCCACGGGCTGCCGGGCGAGTGCGAATTTCTAACCCTGGAATGGCAGAAAAGTGTTGGGATGCTGGCAGGAATCATACTTAAGCAACATTGGTAGTACTAGCAGGTGCCCCTGATCTCCACCTTTGCCGTTCTAACTTCTAGTTCTACTGTTCAGTTTCTGGAATGTCTGCATCTGTATCTTACTGTAATATTGTTTTTAATTTGTTTCAAATATTTACACGTATGTTTTGAGAACATTAATTCGTGAATGCTCTTTCTTTTTTATCGTAACATATCGTATCAACAATGGATACATTGTTAGAAATTCAGAAAATAATAATCATGTTCATAAGTAATAATGGTGGTCAAATCTGTAATTTGCAGGGGGTCCTATAGATTAATATTGCAGATTTTCAAATGATCCCCCAGGACACACTGCAATTCGAACACTGACATTGAACAATGTAGAATGTAAACTAAATTTTCGTTTTCGAATCTTGTTTGCCATTTTTGTAATGGTAAAGCTAGACGCGACATCCTTTAAATAACGGTTTGACAGCAACAGTCAATCATCTGCACGCATTGAACTAATCAAATAATAAGTTGTTTTGTTAATGCACGAAGAAACTAGGGAAAATATCACACCTTTATATCATTAAAACAGAAACTTTGTCTCGCCGTGTAAACTAAATTTCCTCCGATCACGCTCGCAGTCAAGGGAGGCAACTCTTACACAAAGGTATTATTCTAGTGATGTTCTTTCTTGTGTATGTTCTATCCCGCAGTTTTTGTTAACAGTTTTTAACATTAATTTTTACTTTGGAAATGATTTTTGCGTGCACTTTTACATGTATTCATAGATTAAAATGTGAGATATTTCGAAAATATATACGTAGATATTTGTATATTAAATGGAATTTCATTAATTGCACATCGAGAGTCCCAATCCATACGATTGATTACGGAAATTAATGTTCAAAGTTAATTTCACTCGGGACATATTTTCCGTAATCAATCGTATCTCGTGGGTTATTCTCTAATTAATTAATAGTAGCATTATGAAAATCTTTCACCAAAAATACTGTATTTCGTCCTGATTGCGAATTAGTGGTCCATAACTTAATTTCGTTCTGTTTTGGACTTTCCACTTAGGAACGGGTCAAAGGTCAATATGTTTCAGGAATTACCAATTCAATTCAATTTATAATTTATAATGGTAGGCCTACATGAGAAAAACATTCAGTTAAAACAGAAACGCATCTCAGGAGCTATGTTTTTGTATTGCCCAGTCTCTATCCGGATAGGTATGTTGTTTTGATTCAGTGTTAACTATAATGCTCTTTTCGAATTCCTGTTTAGCTCTCTCCATGCTGGAGGCAACCAGCGATGCCGTTAGTCTAATCCAGGAGAGGGTTAAATCAGTGTAAGCCATTGCTTTCATGGTTTTGGATTTTCTTTTTACAGTAGCTCTATTATATTGTATAACTGAAGTTTTATATGTAGCCTAATGTTCTTGGCCGGCGCAGTGGTATAGAACGTTGAACTTCGCAGCCAAAGGTTCCAGGTTCAAATCCCGTCCCAGGAGCCCGCATCAATGTTCGCAAGTCAAGTCAAGTCATAATTTATTCTCCACTACCCACGGTGGCACACGAGAATATACATAGTAAAAATTAATAGTATTTAAATATATATGGTCACGTGTTAACTACTTACATATGCATATATATACATACGTATACAAATCAATAGGTGGATGTACATATCTACAAGCATCCGTAGATGCGTATTGCAACTAATAACTGTTCACGTAGAAGTGTATATTTTACTTTTATTTCTCTACACTAAGGCAATTAAATTGGCTTTATTTTAGTTGGTTATGTTTATTAAGCTGTGTTCACACTTACGCCTTAAACCGGTTTGACGAGGCTTTAAACTGATTTGAACGACTTAATCCGAATTT
>JAUTBV010128393.1:0-12382 GCA_032361325.1 Lepetodrilus fucensis | reverse complement strand
ATTGGCTGTATCAGATGGTGCTGTCCCGTGATTGGCTGTATCAGATGGTGCTGTCCCGTGATTGGCTGTATCAGATGTTGCTGTCCCGTGATTGGCTGTATCAGCCAAAGAGTGATGCAGTCATAACATTTCACATAACTTAATGCGTAATTGTGCAGCTATCAGCAGGTGATATGAACACTACCTAGTGTCGTCAGCCTGACAGACAATCAGTATGGTTATTACTGCTCTCGGCCAGAGATAGATGTGCAAGAATCCAGGTCTGGGAGCCAGGTCTTGGAGTGCTGTCCCCTGGAGGGGGGATCACAGTATGTATGTAGTTACTATTGTACAACAAATAAAATGGCTGCCATTCAGCTTGCATCAACGATTTCTTGATTATTTGGGTCACTTTCCACAGAACGAGTGCGGCGCGTAAGAGTTTAAATTCAATAAAAACAACAGAAAACTTGGTTAAACCTCAAAGGCTTTACTATGTATAATAACTTGAGAAATGTTTGATAGGTGCATTTTCACAGATATCACAAATACATAAATGTTGGTCACTCACATCTTCTCATGGTACAAAGGTATTACAAGTAATGAAGTGACAGATGGCAGAGGAGACTGTCATTGCATGATTAACTCTCACAATACACACAAATCTATAGTTTGATATTTTCATCAGTTAGTTGTCAAACAAATTATTGGCTTCAAATACTGTCCAAGTACAACATACTCCCATGCTTCTATTAATGGAGGAGTGTAATCTATTGAGTAGTCGAAACATAATGTACCGGCAACATGCTGACTCATTATAATGGCTGCCTGTAACTTGGTGTTATTCCGCTTCCTGCAGGAAAGCCCTGGATAGCAATATGATTGGGGACTGTTGATGGGTGGCAATATGATTAGGGACTGTTGGTGGGCAGCAGCATTATGATGGACTGTTGATGGGTAGCAATATGATTAGGGACTGTTGATGGGTGGCAATATGATTAGGGACTGTTGGTGGGCAGCAGCATTATGATGGACTGTTGGAGGGTAGCAATATGATTAGGGACTGTTGGAGGGTAGCAATATGATTCAGGACTGTTGATGGGTAGCAATATGATTCAGGACTTGATGGGTAGCAATATAATTAGGGACTGTTGATGGGTAGCAATATGATTAGGGACTGTTGGTGGGCAGCAGCGTTATGATGGACTGTTGGTGGGTAGCAATATGATTAGGGACTTGATGGGTAGCAATATGATTAGGGACTTGATGGGTAGCAATATGGTTAGGGAATGATGATGGGTAACAGTGTGATGATGGACTGTTGTTGGTGGGTAGCAATGTGATGGTGGGCTGGTGTGGAATATTGTCTGGACAGTAGCAGATGAAATGTTGTACTTGGACAATAGAAGATTAACGGTTATATTGTTGGGGAATTAGAATTAAAATAGAATTTTATCCACAGCGGTGGACCAAGCAAAAGAAACTGGTTCAAACATATTGTACATGTTATATAACTAATCGTTCACTCGCACATCACAACATTCAAATTGAATCAAAACAAAAATGGAATCATACGGTTGTGTATTGTAAATACGTCTGTAACATTGATACACATTCGTCTACCTAGAGACTGGTTTCTATACCTGGCCCACTATGTACACAGTATTATGCTGCCGGTCTACACCCCAGCAGTGAGGTCTACACCCCAGCAGTGAGGTGGGGTCTACACCCCAGCAATGAGGGGGAAGATTACACTTCATAACAGGTATGTTCTGTGTAAGTGAGGTGTATTGCTATACTAATTTACTTACGGGTGTGATTGTGTGTAAACGGTATTTGGACAACGGAAACTTGAATGCCTATTAAACTGATTGTGCCTACACAAAATACTATTGTTATGCCATCACAATATTTTCTCTAAATTGTAGTAACATTGTGATATGTTACCACTAGCACAATACCATCGTGAAAGTGAAAATACCTGTGATAGTCCCCGCTACTGATTACTTTGTATGTAATTACTTAATTAGATGCATCATAAATTAACTGGTTTTAATTTAAATGTGTTTTTTTTTGGCTACGTATAGCTGACAAACTGTTGCATTTGATGTTAAACACCAATTCATAGTCATAATAGCAAATGACGGAAACATGACTCGTAGCATTCAACATGGCAAGTTTTTGCAAAAGCTTGTGAATGCTTTGGCACTCGTTTTGCTGATACCCGATAAGATGGACGCCAAAAGCAGTTTTTGTAAAAGAAACAAACTGTTTCCTGTTCCTAGAATTTGCTCATTCAACGCCTGTTGAACACGGCCAAAATGTCTTGAGAAAGGACCTAGGACCACGACGGTTAACATTGCGTGGTCGTGCAAATCGTCCACTGTAGCTGCTGTGTATGAGTGACGTAATCTGGTGTGTACAAGTACATAGTGTGATTGTAATGTATAGAACACGCTTTTGTTGAGAAATGGGATGGTTTTGTCCAGTATATACATAACACTAATTATTGTTAATTAACGGTAACTTATGTATTTTGCAGTTGAGGATTCGTATTGAGGGGATTGGGCAGTGATCAATTGATAATGATGCTATGAATGGTCGCTTCAATTGATGGAATATATGAAATGAAAATATTTCTTCTAGAACCAAATAAATGATGATTGGTTGGGACTTGCACTAAAACTATCATACTATGATCCCATAAAACATATGAGGTCACAATTCTGATGTCATGCTTCATCTCGTAGCAAGACATATCTCCTTGGCAGCAGTTACCATGGTTACTTACAATCATTCACATACATCTTGAAGTCAACTGTGAAGTTGCCAGCTGTGAAGTTGCCAGCTGTGAAAACTGCTGATAGTAAGCTGGCTTACCATTGCTCTTAGTAAGCTGGCTTACATTTGATACTTGTCACTGCGGGAATCGTTAACCGAAATGCGATGATTCCACGTATAAAAGCTGCTTTGTGAAAAGTCAACTGAGAACAGCTTCATTTGCTGCCAAATTAGGGAAAATAATTAACAAGTAGCTCGCAAAAAAAGGGAAGGGACTCGTATTGTGCAAACATTTAACTTGAGTCAATAACCAGTGGAACATTTCCAAAGGCCTGTACTACTGCAGTGATTCCACATCCTGCTAGACTCCCACAGACAAATGTGGGCTCGGTTACGAGTGCTGGGTAAACATGGCGCCGCTCTATGGAATCACTTCGTTCCTTAACCGTGCTTTCTGCAGAATCTGTGTGCGTTTCCGCCGCTCAATGGCACGATTGCTGACGGTGTGCTTCAGTGCAGGCAGAGATACGTTGTCATGCTGGATGTACGCGATGTCTGGCCTGCAAGTAATACGACAACAACATTAGTTTACTCTGTTCAAGATCAACAAATCAATGGTCAAACAGATGACAAGATAATAATATATAAATAATAAGTTCCATACTAGTGCCCTGGAAAACAACTGGAAAAGAAAATGCTTTGATACTATGATATGAACATCTGCTCCAACTTTTGCAAATTGTTTGTTCAGCCAGGGAATGTATAGTAGGAATAGTACCAAATAGCTACGTTTTGCCATGGGTTTGAATGCACACATACACACACACACACATGACTTACAGTTTTCGTGTTGGGTGTTTGAGTGGGATCCGGGGCAAGGCAGACTTGGACGCGCCGGCCTCCTTCAGATCGTCCTCCGCGATGTACGCCTTGGCCAGAAGATACGCGTCCGGCGTCCACTTGTGAGAGTACAGCACGTCCCGCAGGTCCGACTTCAAACTCTCCAGCTGAAAGTACGTGGCAAGAATGACCCACCATAACTTTACTGGACAAGGCAAGAATTATATACCATAACTTACCAGAAATAAAACAAAACAACATGATTACATTTACAATTGTTGTATTTGTCACTAGCTAAGACTTTTACAGATTTAGTAGGACCCGTTAACTTTGTGTGAGTGTTGCTTACCTCGTGTGATTGTTGCTCATTTTGTTGTTGTAGATTGCGAATGTAGGAATGGCACTCTGCGAGTGTGAGAGGTCGCGACCCCTGCTGGAATTGGTGGGAGGCGCTGGTTTGATCCTGTGTCGGGTTGCCGGGGACAACGCCGCCCTGAGTCATCTGAACCTTCATGCTCTCCACCGTGGCATGTCTACAACAGTGGACATAAATATAGATCTACAACCAGCACGCGGGGTGCCACAGTATGCTGGTATTCAGTATTAATGTGAATCGATTTTTGTTTTCATAATATTCCTGATTTTAACAGGTTATTTCCGCTCGTATTAAGTTTAAAGTTAGATTTCAATATTTTTCACAATGATTTTAAGTGTTTTATTAACAAAACATATTGTTTTCAAATGTTGTCTTCATGACAGACTTATTTGTACGGGATATTTTAAGAAATAATGACCTTCATATAAATTGATTACTGAAAGTCTTCCCAAAGTGATTTAAAATTGAATTGCGATACCTATCGTATTGTTTTTGCTTTACATCGCAGTGGGAGATATTTAGTGAGGTGTGATGGTATTCAATGAGATGAGATGGTATTCAGTGATGGTATTCAGTGATGAGATGGTAATCAGTGAGATGAGTTTTTTTCAGTGGGATGGGATGGTATTCAGCGAGCTGAGATCATGAGATGGTATTCAGCGAGATGAGATGGGCTACAGTGATGTGAGATCATGATGGTATTCAGTGAGATGAGATGGTATTCAGCAAGAGTATTCATTACAGTGAGGTGAGATCAGGAGATGGTATTCAGTGAAATGATATGGTATTCACTGAAATGAGATGGTATTCAGTGAGAATAAGATGTTATTCTGATAGTTCAGTGAGATGGGATGGTATTCAGTGAGATGAGATGATATTCAGTGAGATGAGATGAGATGGTATTTAGTTAGCTGAGATGATATTCAGCGAGATGAGATAATATTCAGTGCGATAGATGAGATGATATTCAGTTAGCTGAGATGATATTCAGTGAGATGAGATGGTATTCAGTTAGCTATGATATTCAGTGAGATGAGATGGTATTCAGTTAGCTGAGATGATATTCAGTTAGATGGGATGATATTCAGTGAGATGGTATTCAGTTAGCTGAGATGATATTCAGTGAGATGAGATGATGAGATGGTATTCAGTGAGATGAGATTCAGTGAGATGAGTAGGTATACAGTGAGATGAGATGATGAGTAGGTATACAGTGAGATGAGATGATGAGTAGGTATACAGTGAGATGTTCAGTGAGATGGCATTGAGTGAGATGTTCAGTGAGATGGGTAGGTGTACAGTGAGATGTACAGTGAGATGTTCAGTGAGATGTTCAGTGAGATGAGGCGTCTCACTGGCGGCGTCGCTGCTCCTCGGACTGCTCCAGCAGCTGACTGAGATACGTGTTCCGGTTCCTCGTCTCCCTCAGCGCGTGCTTCAGCTCCTTGATCTCCTCCTCCATGAACACCACCTTGATCTCGTCCAGCTTCTCTGCTGTAACCATGGCAACAGGTCAATGTGGGGATAGACCAATCATGTGGTCAGAGTTCAAAACAGATATCAGTACATTATAACAGTCTGGGGGGGAAGATTAGTATATTGTAACAGGTTGATGTAGTTTATTGATTATGAATTATGTATCTTGCCTACTGTGAACCATGTTAGATATTTGTTATTGAGGAAATATTGACAGCTACCTCGAGATTTGATAGATTCCTCTTCCAGTTTTGATTGAAGCGACTCTGAGGTCGATTCTGAAACATAATGTCAAATACTATTCTGCCGTCATATCATTGTGTCTAGTCTTTAATGACGGGAAAGAAATGTAAATTTTTCGGACTGAAAGTGCAGTGGAGGTTGACAGTTCCTGCTAATAGGGCTGATTCAAATATAGTTATTTCCATGTCTGTCCCGATGTCTTGCTATGCTATGAGGGAGATCAATATAATGAAACTGTATAAATATATGATATTTTGTTCAACATGAAGTCTAAGACAGTAAGTATGACATCAGACAGTGTGACACCCACTGTGACATACAGCATGAGGTCAGACAGTATGACAGACAGTATTTGACATCAGACCGCATGACATCAGATATTGTGACATCAGACAGTGTGACATCAGACAGTGTGACATCAGACAGCATGACATCAGACAGTGTGACATCAGACAGCATGACATCAGACAGCATGACATCAGACAGTGTGACATCAGACAGCATGACATCAGACAGCATGACATCAGATATTGTGACATCAGACAGTGTATGACATCATACCTCATATGATATCAGACAGTGTGACATCAGACAGTGTGACATCAGACAGTGTGTGACATCCAGACAGTGTGTGACATCAGACAGTGCAACATCAGACAGTGTGACATCAGACAGTGTGACATCAGACAGTGTGACATCAGACAGTGTGACATCAGACTGTGACATCATACAGCATGACATCATACAGTGTGACATCAGACAGTTATGACATCAGACAGTGTGACATCAGACAGTGTGACATCAGACAGTTATGACATCAGACAGTGACATCAGACAGTTATGACATCAGACAGTTATGACATCAGACAGTGTGACATCAGACAGCATGACGTCAGACAGCATGACATCAGACAGTTATGACATCAGACAGTGTGACATCAGACAGCATGACATCAGACAGTGTGAAATCAGACAGCATGGCATCAGACATCATTGACAGTGTGACATCAGACAGTTATGACATCAGACAGCGTGACATCAGACAGCATGACATCAGACAGTGTGACATCAGACAATTATGACATCAGACAGCGTGACATCAGACAGTGTGACATCAGACAGTTAGATTACCGTTGTCCACATCCCTGGTCTCATCCCCGTCCTGATTAGTTTTCTTCTCACTTTTTGTGGACCTCGGTTGTCGTTGACTCATCACAATACGGAACTGCAAATCTGAGGAGAAACCAGTCTTTAGTGGAACTAGTCGGCACTTTTGAACGTTCATTATCTACTGAAGCATGTTGACTGTATTCTGTGTCTAACATTCTCTCATAGCTAGCCAGGACTGGTAGTAATAGGCTGCCACACTCTAACTAATTATAGCAATTTCATTTATCTTTTATATTCCAAGAGAAATCGTTTGTATTTGAATAAGTTTTAGGTTAAGCAACGATGTATATTTTACTGTGGACGTTGATATTAAATTAAATTAGGAATGTACCATGCTAGTAGTTTATTAATGTTTGAGTTTTTACTCATTATTTACTGTGTTTACAATACTAAAAGTTGTTCTAGTTCTTGGATATATTTCACTTCTACTGTTTTAGAAGCAATCATCTGAATGTTTAAATATAAATGAGAAATATTGCAACGTTCATTCTGATAAAAAAGTGTAAAATATTGTATATTTTGTAAATTTGGATGGGATTCCATATCTAACTAGATAATAGTTAGACCATAGGTCATAGACAGATTATTAATTAGATCATAGACAGATTAATAAATAGATTAAGTGTCATTATTCAACAATGAATCAGCAGTTGTAAATATGTCGAGTGCATGGTTTTGACCTGGGAGTGTTTCTGTTGTTCAGCTTGATATACTGTACATGATTTGGTCTTCATCGTATGTATTGATTCATAGCCGAGTGCCGAGTTCTCCGTCTAGTGGAGATCATTAACTAGCTTCATTAATTAGTAATGTATTCTGTGACCTCACTACACCACCAGGTCATAAATCAACACAATACAATACTAGTAACAAACATTCCTCATTATTTGCATTTGTACACTAGAAGTATATACTGGTATGTAGCATACAAGACTGAACAAGAATGCTTTAACAGGGCAAACATTTACACTGAGAAGTAATCCCACGATACTCTGCTAGTAGTGGAATGAAAGTGTGGAGATTCCTGTAGTGTAAATTACACCTGTGATTATGTCACACCTGGCTTGCTGACACCAAACAGTGCTTAGTTTAACACCAAACAGTGCTTAGTTTAACACCAAACAGTGCTTAGTTTAACACCAAACAGTGCTTGGTTTAACACCAAACAGTGCTTAGTTTAACACCAAACAATGCTTAGTTTAACACCAAACAGTGCTTAGTTTAACACCAAACAGTGCTTAGTTTAACAATCACCTGCTTAGAAATATGAAGTACATTAAAGCTTGTAGAGCTGATGATCCTGCACCACATAGTCTGATTGATTCCTTCCAAATGACCCGCTATCGATAAATATGCTAATTTAAAGTCGTTTATTTACATAGCCTGTTAGGTGAACAGGACGATGCAATGTTGACATGTGACTTCATCAACGTTGCACCATGTGCGAGAAACCTGTGCAATCCGTGCAGAGAAACCTGTTATGAGTATGCCATGTGCGAGAAACCTGGGCAATCCGTGCAGAGAAACCTGTGTTAAGAATGCCTCGCAAATTTCAAAACAAACAAGTAAAATAGCGTATTTTGATGTGTTTTCGTGCATTTTCATCCCTGAAAGCTCAGATTCTTGCAAATATTGTCCTATATATTACATATTACCAATAATAAAAATGGGCATAGGTGAACTCCCACAAGTGTATGAGTCACTTTAAATATTGTTACAAGATATGGCTATTCACTATATTCATGTAACAACACTACTTAGCCATCTGACAGAGAGCGGCGGATATATACGAGGCTGAAGCATTTATATGGAATTTTAATTAAGTATATATTCATGCATACACGCACACATGCACATGCACACACACATGCACACATGAGCATACATACGCAAACATGCACACACACACACATCCATGCACACACAGATCACTTTTGGCTACATCTTTGTAAATGTTGGAATGATAAATACATCTAGATTTTTCCTTGCATATCAAACACAATAATAAATGCCGCACAATTATTTGTTCTTACAACCATAATGTGCACGCAATGTTCCTTCTCAACTCCATGTGGAGTATACAACCCAAGCTGCTGTTTCCAGTGCTACAAGGTAAGCAATCACATGACCATGTCATGTCATCCTACCGGGTACCCATTCTCTGCTGGGTGAACAAATAAATCGAAACATGCCTATTTACATTACACTGACTAAATGTATGTACCGGTATCATGGACTTTAATTCAATAAAAGTTCTGATAGTCGCCTACCTTTGTTTTCTCTTTTTAAGGCATCTATTTCTTCATGCAGACTCCGTAGGATATCCTGGTGTTGTCGCTTTAAGAACACTAAGCTCCTCTCGAGGTACTGAGCTCTCTGCAGGGTGTTCACCTCGCTCGCCTCCAGCGTTGTGTCATCGTCGTCCAAGTCTCGTTTCGGCTCCATGTTCGCCTGCATCTTGTCTTTAACGAAGGGCTTGGGGTACCGAGCCTTGTCCAGTGTGTTGACCCGCGACCACTGGGGTGGGTAGTTGTTCATCAGGTGTGGGGGTCGGTGCGACACAGCGAGGTCGTTCACCTTCTCTTGCACAAAGCCTTGCTTTAGCATCGTTGTAATGGCTACTCGTGTCCACGCATCTGGAACCAGAATCGGTAAATATCTCCACTTTCAGAAAATAGACACCTATATTATCATACTTATGTTCAGGGATGGAAGATTATTTAACATAATATTTAGCAATAATACTTCAAATAAAAAAATATATTTATAAATTAAATTGCTATTTGGCCTCAGGTTATACATTTTACTAATTTAAAGAAATTGTTCTGACTGATGGACTATAGTGGGAAGTTCCATCTCTGCCAATGATGTCTCCAGGGAATCTTTCACCCATTTGTGACGAATGTCTTGTCATAACTGTTACGTGGTGTTTGCTGTGTCTGTACAGTTACAATGGCTGATGTTGTCCAATAAATATCTTGTTATTTCCATGTCTATGCAATTCTATAAAGTGTGTCTATGTAAAAGTCATCATAATCAATTGGGTTAGTTTTCGTTATTCATATTTATGGGGAAGGCTGCATATTTTAACTATTCATCTGTCTTTTTACATCATGTGCTACATTAATTTTTTTCCGCTATGTTTTTCATGCTTCTTAATTTTAAACTTCTTCCTTTTTAAAACATGTGTGCATATAGTAAAATAATTAAAGACATAATATCACAGATATTTATTTTTGTTTTGGACTAGTTCTTAGCTATAACTGCAAAGTACATTCACTTGACACACATAAACTCATGTTTGTACTTCAAAAAAGCTTTCCACCGATGTGTGTTTGACAAATCTGCACTGCAACCCCACCTGCGACTCTTAGAGTCGGTTTAAATCAAACACGTTCTACAGCTTCTTTATACATGATGCAAAAGGGACATAACTCTGTTTGCTCGTGTCGTCACCTATGGGTGAAATATTCCCGCCCGTGACGTAAAACAATAATTCATTCATTCATTCACTGTTTGCTCGCACATATTCCTATTAGAACAGTGATACATCAAAGACCAGATAAATAGCGGAACGTTCCCCTATTTAATATAAAATATGATTTGTTTTATAACTATCAATTGTACATTAGTAAATAACGTTTGGGTGGATAAATCAAGCGTAATTAGTCTCAGATCGAAATTTGTTTATTTATCATCTGTGATATTATGCCTTTAAAGGTTTAGTCGTCACAAATGGGTAAAAGATTTCCGCAGCAACGTTAAACTCCATATTCACTCACTGAACTTATGTGAAGGCTAAATTACTAAAAACACAGAACACATAAATTGTGGTCACCAGATGTTTTTTATAATATTAATCTTCTCCCTGCTGGATTAGACACAGGTAAAGACTACAGGGCATCTCTAGTTGCCTTCAGTATTTGTTGTTGAATGTAGAATATGACATTAATCAATACTTTAGGTCCAAATTTAGCTACTTAATTCACTACAATATTTTGTGCTATAGATCTGTATATTATTATTATACACATTGTACTAAAAATTCTTCCCTTGGAATATAAATGCAAAAAAGCAAAATGAATCGGTATAGATAATGCTGGACTTGTATATAATCATGTTCTCAATGATTTGAGAGCTTTGTCCAGGACTAGTCCCTGACTATTAGCTGATAGGAATCTAGTGTTGTCATGTAATGTACATTTTGTATATATTTTCAGTCTACAAAACAGTTAAAACTGACATAAGGCCATCCTTGTATTCTATCCAACAATCAGATAAATATTAACACAAGAAGAAAAGATACTATAACTCTGATAACAAATACATTACCTACATATATACCTAACACAAATACAATGTGATATAACAATGGATTGTGATTACTTACTGTTATAATATCCACAATCTCAATCCATGTAAACAATAACTAAAAAAAACCCACACACAATGTTATTCAGTCGCTATCAAACATATGTATGCATTTCCATATGCCTACATTGATTGTAAAGTTTATAGGTGCCGTTTTGTCAGAGTCCCATTCGAGTTCGTTTGGGCGAATATTGACAAGCACAGGTATGTAGAATCGGCTTATTCATATGCAAATATATGTCGGCTTCTACGTTTCTATTGGACACAACCTTTCACGCACCTGTTGGTTATGACTTTCGGATCTAATCATATGCCAACATCTAGGTAATTACTGCATTCATTAATCTCTAGAAAAGTATTTAACCAGGCAATCCTACTGCGATAAACACCCAAACCGTATTCATAATATTAGTTTCCTTTCCGTTGTCAACGACTCTTCCGACATATTTTAGACGGAAAGATAACTCTCGTTAGAATTTATCGATCCGCTAAAAATAATACGTTTTGGTACGGCAACATTCGCAAATATAAACTAAACTTATCAGAAAATTAAATAAAATCATGCATGATGAACTTATTAACGACAAAGTGGATTGAATGCAAACATGATGACAGTTATGAATTATTTTGCATTAGTAATCTAACGAGAAATGAACGATGGATTATCTGCCCCTTCCACTGGGTGGCTTTGAAGCATCATGGCGGACAGTTCAAAGATTCAGAGTGTTGACAATATTTTATCCAGTTAATAACATGCTAAGCTAGTGGATTATAATGCGTTATGGTTCCCCTCGCAATCAAGCATAGTTTATACATGCAGCACATTGTTTTCTTTCATACAGGTGATTCGAATCTTCTCTCAGTCAAGCACCTGAGAAATATCTGACAAGTCTTTGCTTGTTTCATTTCACTCGGCTACGCGCGGTGTTTACAAAATTACGTTAAATGAATATCTTATGCAATAATGATATGGCTGTTTCATTATTAGTGTGCATATACTTTTAGTTAATTTAATAAATGAATCAACACGCTTGAATGATCGTGAAAACAGTCAGGATATAATATTAATACATCAATGTTCGCGAAAGTTACCTTTCTGACGCGATATTGATAGGATGCACTGACTGTAGAGTGGCAATGCAGTTA
>JAUTBV010128382.1:0-12383 GCA_032361325.1 Lepetodrilus fucensis | reverse complement strand
CTTCTTGCCAACTGTAGGTATAAGATACTGTATACGAAACGTGCCATACATAGGATTTTGTACATGTTTAATTCATATGATATTATACATGATATATACTTCGACACTTATAATGCTAATAGATCCATGTTCAAAGGTATTCTGTACTACAGTATCATACTACAGTATTATACTACTACAGTATCATACTACAGTATCATTTACATATAATATGTGCCAGATACTCTAGCTGGATACTAATTCCACACTTAAATATTCATGATTCAACTTGATAACCAAGTAGGTTGAATGATCTGTTCAGCTTATGCAACTTAAGACCAAGGATAAGATCTACTGACTCAGAATATAAGCATTATCTTTATACTAAGAAACTACTAGATTAGTATACATACATAAAACATATTATATATCAATTACAACAAACATGGCAATATTGACTAACTTTTCATAACATTCTGGATGACAGTTGACATGGGTCACATGGTTCACCAGTTTGCTGACAGACCTGTGACATAACATAACAAATGCTAGTGGTATGGTGTAGGTAACCAATGCTGAAGCATACTGGCAAAATACATACTAGCAGGTGTACAAACAATCATCGTTTTACACCAACACATTAGATTATACACAATATCAGTATGCATATATAATTATGTAATACATACCTGTAGACATGGTAGAGCGATAGGCACATATGTAGATCTACATTTACAAGTATATTCTTGTAATTGTTTAATGCCCATTACTGGTATAAAATGGAGTTTGATTCTTGTGGTGTGTATGCAGAATGAGCAGTTGAATATTTCCTAATGTTCTTGTTCAAAGTACTTTCTGGATCATTGGACTTTAAATACCTGTTTGTGCAAATGTATGTCATATTGCAGACATTACCATAGAATGAGACTCATTTCATTCATGAAAGATTTTTAGCTCTCAGTGGAAAAACTGAATCTTTTGTATTATTGATATCTTTCATATCATTTACATTTTTCATATCAAAATAGGAGTGAACAATACATGAGTGAACAATACATGAGTGAACAATACATGACTAAACTTAACATGACATATTATGATAAACAAATATGCAGAAGTTCTGCTGGACAATTCTAATGTTTGAATCAAACAACTGCATGTTAAGATGAAATTGAAATAGTAGTTGTAGTAGTGGTGGTAGTAGTAGTAGTAGTAGTAGTGGTAGTAGTAGTAGTAATAATAATAATAATACAAATTAATAATAATAATAAAAATAATGTGACCATTTATATTGTATCAAATCCATACTCAAAAGCATGCCCATAGCATTCCATTACAGTATTACCCTGGTCAGTGTGCCCTCAACACTCAGTGTCTGGGGAGTATGCAGCCCACACTGCTGTTCAAGGCACTGTTATACAAGGTTATCATTTACAATGAATCACATGTCCATCTCATCCTGCTATAGCTGTATAGTATTTGGATATTTAATAATGTTGTATTGCATAGACATGTAATTATGCTGTGTATGTAACAGTGTGCAGTTAGCAAATGTAAGAGCATATTGGCTAACAATATTTGGATTGATTTTGCAGCAATTCCTTTATGAGTTGCCATGGTTGCCAAGGTGAAGAAATAGAAATTATGAGTAAGGTTGAATTAAATTAAGTTTAACCTGATCTTACTTATGCCTAGTGCAACTGCTGTTACCAGGTTACAATGGCTTGTATTTCGGCCACCACACAGACTAGTCAGAAGCCATGTCTGTTTAATGTAAACCTTGTAATTTCAAAATACTTCCCTACATATTATTTACTGTTGCATCCTGAATGGAATACTTTGGTATTTTTGGAATAGAAATCCTTGTAAATGAAAAAATGTCATTGCCTTTACAAAATCATTTACATCAAATTGGTTAGTAGGTAGATTATCTCTCGATTTCTGCACCAATACATGGTGATGTCAAATGGCAATGGTTAGTGGGTAGATTATTACGAGATTTCTGCACTAATACATGTTGATGTCAGATGACAATGGTTAGTGGGTAGATTATCACTAGATTCCTGCACCAATACACAGAAACAAGGATGCCACAATCAATAATTAGACATCTCTGGCTTAAACATGTTCAGCATGCTAGTACAAGTGCATGATTAGCTTCCAAGCCACAAACCCTGGATTGGTTGAGCCCCATCCCTGACCTGGAAAACCAGGCAACGGTCATGACCCAACTTCCAGGTCATTATTCTTACACTGAAGCTGTAAGCATTTGCTCTATCATTTGACATTCCCATAGTACATTGAACAACATTGCAATCTGTTGCTTGCTATGTTTAATTGCATCTTCTTCTACCACAGTGTTAGAACATCCGTAAGACAGTGAACAGGTGGTGATGGTATTGTAGCTGACATATCTCTGAGATATTGTTTACATGTTCAGGTTATAAACCCTTTATTTTTATTAGAGAGAACTCCCAGCATGTTGAGACATCCCCCGACGACATCTCTGTTGTATTGTACATGCTCTGAATGGCATGAAAAGGTCATATTAAAAACCACCTTTGAATTCCCTAAGGGTATATCTTTTGGGGGGATTCAAATTATGTGAATACAACATGCTTAGGAGAGATATGAAACAGGTTCCAATCTCACAGCCGTTCTGCTAACCATTGAATATTAGGATCTGCATTAGATGCTTTTGTCAGGATTCTATTTATAAAACCAGATAAATTGTACTTTTAACAGATTAGGTAAAAACTTATTTCTAAACCCATTTGTATGTTCAATGGTTATACATGTACATAGTTACATGATACCTTAAATATTTAAATTGTGCAGCCATCAGAGAGTTGAGAAGGAACACTGAGTGTACACAGGTCCATTGACTGGGGATAATAATGTGGTGCTTAGAGCATGCCTTAGGATTTGACGCATTATACATGTTATAAGTGGCCTATTATCATGATTATTATATATTATTATCATATCAATACCTACTGTGAACTGCATGCACATACATGTGTAATGGCTTATTGAACTCCTACAGACATGTATGCATCAAAATCATTATAATAATAACAAAACAGGGAGATTCAACATCTTCAATATGATATTGTGGTGATATGTTGGATGTAGCAGTATGTGGTTTGTTTTTTCCATACCAGTATATTAGTACACGATACATATGTATAATTACTGACACAGCTAGCCAAAGAATCACATATTTATAATTAATAAAGTTATGTACACTAGCTGCTTTGCTTTCCAGACAACAGCCCAGCAATTACTTTTATATCCTACATAAGTATGGAAATGTGCAAATAAAAATACATTTTTAATAGCAATTAGTCTATGAAGAACTTGTATATATTGGAAGGAGGATTGTTTGTGTGTGAAGTTAATGAACATTTTCTAAGTGACTCATAAATGTTTCTGAGTTCTCTTAATCATAACACATCCATGTACTGTAGTTCAAAGAAGCTAGGCTAGGTTAATGGAGTATTCTGTACTCACACTACTGTACGTAGATACTGAAAGTGGACACCACCAGCAATAATCTATCATGTAGCAATATCCTATCATATATTCATTTGTTTGTTAACACATACCCATGAATTGCTATGTTTTAATTCTCATATGAAGTTTGGGTTTATAGATACTGTGCTACCTATATATTCACCTGTGTGTGGACAGAGGGGTCAGATATACCGCGTACACAGTGTACAACGTCCCTCTCTTTCCTGTTTGTCTAGTCTCACCAGTCGTATTTCACTGTCCGTCTTCATTGTCAGAGGAAATGTTAGGAGGGCACTCGTCTGTGATGTCCACAGTAAACCCAGATCATTATCACATTTTATTGGTAATTATTGTTGTAATCTTTATGATATGTGTTCAAGTTCTCCTCTGGAGGTGAGGTGAGGTTTTTGAGGTTAGGTGTCCTGATATGCAGGTTAAAACAATGTATATGTAGCCTGGTATGGACTGGATTAATACAGTTGTAATAAATCTACACATTAATAAAATAACTGCACTTCATTATTATTATTAATTATTATTATTATTAATATTTACAAGTATGTAGACTTATAAATATTAATAATAATAATAATGAAGTGCAGTATTATTATTATTAATATTTATGTCTGTAGACTTATAAATATTAATAATAATAATAATAATAATGAAGTGCAGTTATTTTATTAATGTGTAGATTTATTACTATTCATAAAATAAATGCAAATATATTAAACATGTTATTTATGATATGTCTACAATTTCTACTGACTATGCAATCCATATTTTATTATATATTGAGAAAAGAGGAGATAGAGCTGTGGTTTGCATAAGGTGGAGGTTTTACAGGTAGGAGATGATACAAGTAGGCTGTGACTGACTATGTAGAGTATGTGACATGCACACCTCCCTGTACCTACACCTCATATTACCTGATTACCTAGCCTGCTGCACAGCTGCAGGGTCCATACCTCTCTCTATCTCTTTCTTTCTTATTCAATTGCGTTGTGCAAACATGTAGTTAAACTTAACATACTACCACCACGTCTCGCTGAATAGGACACAATGTTATTTTGAATACTCAGCTAGTTTCTCTGTATGTGTCAGCATTTCATTGATGTGTGTGTGTTCAGGATATCTCAGTAAGGATCAGTCTGGAGATTTCGTACCTGTATTAGGGTATCAGTTTCATGTTCCTATTTTCTAAACAGTAGGGGGTCAAGGTCAGACTTTAGAAATAATTTATCCATACAGCTATATCATATATCATGACCAGCCCTTTGTCAAATTCATTCGGTGCATACCGTAGATGGAAGAATCATAGTCAAACTTCTACTACTAAACATTTTAGAAATAGGCTATATGTGTACAATATTAATCATGTTATTTGAATGTACAGTTTTTTAAATTTAATTTTTGCAAATTGGTATTGATTGTGAAACAGGTCCACTTTCAATCCTGGGATTTGAACCCGAGATGCTGAATTGCGAGTCCAATACTCTACCCCTGGATTGCGAGTCCAATGCTCTAGCGAATGAGCCAAAGGGGTAACCCCTCTGGCCGAGTCCAATAGGACCATCTTATATCTCATTCTGCTACAATTGCATGGAAATATACACAATTGATAAATACTTAGCGCTATTGAAAGGTTGGTGCATATATATTTTGTTCAAAATCTTTAGATAATTAAAAATATTGTTTAACCCAAGGATGCCCTAAAGAGCTGTGCATGTGGTTTATGTCACCTGCTTCCTGTACTCACGTCCCAGCATGTGTTGTAGGTTGGAAGCACGAGGACATCGAGGGGTTTATCCTGACTGGCGGCCGCCCACTGCAGTCAGTGCTGGACAACTACAACAACACTGTGGGCAACAATATCAGCGGCGAGGAGAAGATACAGCAGGATGACAAGCAGGAGAACACTGCCAAGGACGATGAAGTCAGTAAGGTCAGTCAGCTGGAAATGTTATTCCATTTCATTGTAGTCGTGTTGATATTACTCCATGGCTATGTCATTAACAATGTTATATCATACAGAGTAGTATACCAATATAAACCAATTAGTTAAAGTTTTTATCTGAACTTTACTCATGTTTAGGGTAGATTTTTTTTTTATGTCAACAACCCTATATCAAAATTTGCAAATAAAATTAACCATTATGAAAGTAGCCTACTTTGATGGATATTCCTAAGAATTTGATCTGGACATTTTGATATTCTATGTCATTATCATTATGCAATTACAATAATTGATGAACCTACCCTGAGCTTCTGCTAATATGCTTACCTTATCTTGCAGGCGGTAGAAGAGGAAGAGATGGAGGAGGATCCAGAGGAAGGCCTGGGGACTTGGGACGTCCTCGAGAAGGCTCAGGTGCAGCTGGAGGAACTCAACCTCAGGGAAGCCGAGAGACTGTTCTTGAAAGCTCACCTGAGACTGGAAGATAAGCCTGAGGAGAACTACAGGTCCCGGATTGAGATATACATCGGGCTGTCCGACACCTGCACCAGGAAAAGCCGCACAAGTCGTCAGAGTCCTCTGGAGTGGCAGTGGCTCTGTATCCATGCTACAACTCTACTGCAGGAGACTATTGAGTTGTGTCAAACAGAGATAGACTTGGAGCACGATAATCAGTGGATGGAGTGGTATCAGTCCAAGAAGAAATGGTCAATCAACAGAGTGAAGGGTCTCGAGGATGTTCTTGCGAGGACAATCCACAACTGGCTGAGAGAGAACTGGAGAGTGGTGGATCCGTATCATACTCAAAATGTCATGGGAGCTTTGACACCGACTACAACTTCCAAGTTCCCCCTGTCCAGCCTTCTAGGTTTGGGAGTAAAGCCATACCAATCCGGATACATCACTCAGTCATTCAGCTTGGAGAGTCTTCACGAAGCACCCACATCCCAGGCAATGAATGTCGGCAATGCCAATTGGTTTCGAAGGCTACAGCTTTACTGCAGAAGACGATTGCACAACAAGGACATAAAGGCCATCACGGAGGAGGTTCTAAACTTCAGAGGTCCTCTAGACTCTGACAAAGGATCTTCTCAAAGACTGAGCATCGACACCCTCAACAGTGGCAGTGACTTGGATCTCAGTGAGTCAGATTCCGAGCCTAAGATCAATGCAGGTGTGAAACAAAATCCACTAAGTCATGAACTTGCAGCTAATCACGTAGACCAGAGAGGGTGGGGTTTCTTTTTGGAGGAGAGGAACAATTTTGAGATAGATAGCATCGTCGAGATGGCGTCTGGATCAGGAAATGATGTTGATCTGCGTGGTGCCACCTCACACAAAGCTGTTGATATTCAACTGGAAGTTCCAGTTAAGAAAGACTTTGTTTCTCCACTTCAAGAACATCCTATTAAGCTAGTGGTTGCCAAAGTGTTTCACAAAGTTGTTGCAAAGCTTCTGGAAGAGGAGGAGTTCCAGAAAGCAGAAATGCTTTGTGAAGAAATTCTGCAAATTGTTGACGATATCCAGGATGGAACTGTCCGTCTCCTCCGATTCAGTGCCCAGCTGATGCAGAACATTGGCATTCTGTGTCGGAGGCAGGGAGATGGTGCCAAGGGCATGGTGCACCTGGAGAAGGCTCTACAGATCTTCAGAGACCTTCAAGAACGTGATGCTCGCAGAGAAGTGGCTCTGGTTCTCATAGACATTGGCAACGGTCATGTTTCCACAGCTCTGAGTGATGACAATGTCTATAAATTCATCATTGCGGCAATGAGCGAGTTCTTTGAGAAGGAAGCTTCAGACGAATCCGACAGTGGTGGATCAAGTCCAGAGAATAAGAAGCTTGATGATACAATATCACCTGAAGAACTGGTTAGCATAAACTCAGCAATCACATGCTACACTGAAGCTCTTGAGGTTCTTGAAAACAATGATGAAGGAGATGTAGACTATGTTGCAAAAGCTTTAATGAAGTTGGGCGATTGTCATTTTGTACTGAAGAGCTATGCAGATGCTCTTGACTGCTATGAAAAGTCAAGGAACTACTTTGGAGTATCTTTTGTGCGTGGCAAGGAATCTCTGTTACAAAATGCTCATGTGTTGTGTATGTTAGGAGTGTCCACCTTTATGCTGCATGTGTATCCTCGAGCAGCCACTGTGTTTGAGTTGGCCAACAGAATGGTGAGGCAGGCACAGTTTGCCTACAATATGGATCCAGAGGCATTCCTCCAAGGACTGATCCACTCACTGCTTGGCATCTCATACTACAAAATGAAGTCATATCACAAGTGTGTTTCCATGTGCTACCAAGCCTTTGAGATATTTTGGAAGATGTATGGAGAACAAATTCCAGAGCTGCCAAAGGAGAAATTCTGGTTAGTTTGTCAGAACTTGTACATCTTAGGCAATTCATACAATGTGTTAAACTTACAGCATAAGGCAATTAAGTTTTTGAACATTGGTCGAGAACTGATGCGAGAGAGCAAGAATGGTCAAAAGCGACAATTTATGAGAATATTGCAAATTCTTGGTGATTGCTACTTTGCACAATATGATTATAAAACTGCTTTAGTATATTACAATGAGGCATTGGACTTTGGTAACCATGAAATCGAGCAGGTGCAGCCAACAAGAGAACCAACAACTGAGGAAATGAATCAGACCTCTGATGACATGGCCCTCCACAACCAGCTGCTCAGTCGTTCTGCAGACGCTCACATCAGTATGAATCAGTACCAGAATGCTGTTCACTACCTGGAGCAGGCTAGAGATATTCAGGATGTTCTGGGTTCCGATATCAAAGGAGACTTGGTCTCTACACTCTACCAGTTGGGCCAGATGCACTCATTTGCTGGAGATGTCGATAAAGCGATCGACTCTTACAAGGAAAGTATCGAAATCAGTAAAGAACTTGGTGATGGTGAAGTTGGTCGAGAACTGTGCACTATGTTGGGCAACCTTGCAACCATGTGCTATGTGAAAGCTTGTATCTGTGAATCAATTGATCAAGAGTTGGAGATGATTCTCAATGCTGAGCAGTACTTCCAGGATGCAATTGCCATAGAGATGAAGCAAAGTGTATGTGTGAAGTATGCCAATTTCCTGTACAGTCAGGGCAACTATGACGATGCCATCCTGTATCTGGAGGATGCCCTGAAGGCTCACAGGGAGAAGGATGACATTGTGTTTGGAGGGCTAGAGAAGGTGACACTGCCTGAGCCACTTCAAGATGAGGTGGATGCTCAGGAAGAGGTTGTGATGCCGGCAGCTTGTCTCGGCAAGTACATTCTGATCCTCTCAAATGCAATGCTGAGGAACATCCCAGAAGCAGAGAAATGGGCAATCAATCTGATGGGAGATGTGTATGAGAATGAGATCCCCTTCCTGTGGTCTGTCCTGGGATATGCCTTTATGGAACTGCAACTCTTTGAGGATGCTGCCATTAGTTTTGCCACAGCTGCTAGATTGGACCCTGAGTACAATTTGGCCATAGACAATCACTGCCTCTGCTCATTCATTGCTGCTCTCGTAACATTTCATACGGCTGTCACCAACTTCTTCGTCTACTATAGGATTTGGTATGAAGATGATAGCTTGCCAGAGTTAGGAGAAGGAACAGGATATTGAGTTCAGCCATGAACAGGATATTGAGTTCAGCCATGAACAGGAACATTTATGATTTCAAAACACTGCCATATTACTTTTCAGTGAAGAAGAAGCTTTTAGATGTTTGTATCAAGTTCTTGTATTGTCACTGCACAAAACAGATTGTGACACTTGTGAGACTAAAGTTGAATTGAGGCAGAGGTTTAGCATTAGATATGAACATTTGATACTACATTTCATCAATATGGCAATAGCTACATGTATAGCTGTATGCATCTAATCTATAAGCCCATGCATAATAATATACATGCATGCTTTGTAGTATCCCATTCAGACCCACTCTTCACATGCAGTTCAATTAATTCCACATATTTCTAATTGAGGTTATCCCTGCTTAGTGCTTAAAATTGAACACAAATAAATGAATTTAATTTTTTAACAGCGCATAACATGTGGAATATTCATTTACCAAATGTCAATGGCAGAGTATACAAATATGTTTTTGGCAACATTTTATAGGAATACTTTATTTTTTACAGGTTTGATATCTGGTTCAAGAGATTTGAAAAATGTAACTGTAGAAAATGACAGTACTAAGAGTATGATGTTCACTGTACAGTATCCGGTGACAGTGATCAATGAGTAGACTCAGCAGGGGTTGCAGGGGTCAGACTTCAAAGGTTGACATGGAGGAGCAGGCTTTTCCTAACATTCAGGTTTGAATGTCACACCAGTTAACTGAAGCAATTCAATCTACATGTAATATGAAAAGTCTATAGTCTAACTCATTGCTAAAGGATTGTATTACTGTATATGCATAATAGCTGCTATAAAGTGAGGCTTTAGTTGAAAATGGATCTAGTCCGTTGTTGAATATTCGCTTGTAATACACTGATATTATTTGTATGTATTCCTGAAACAAGAAATCTTTACATGTACTAGTATACATTTATATATTGACTTGTTTACACCATTATTTTTTATTATTTTCTTAATGTTAATTACCATACTATCCTGTTCAGGACCATTGCAGTAAATTACAATACTCAGTCAACCAACAATGTTGCAGCACCAGCATAAGCAAACAGGTTAAACAGGGTTAAATCTGTGCATAGTTTCCAGACAGGAATGAGTCTGGCCTGGAGTGTACACTGAGAGCTGAGGTACATTCTTGGCCTGTAGATGTGTACAGGGCTGAGGCATAGCAACTGATGGTGATACAAGTTGACCCTTTTGGGCGCCATTGTTCTGACGTGTTACTTTCAAATCAGCAATATTTTGATAACTTAATTTTTTTATTTTTTGGATTGACCAAATTGATATAAAATAATCACTTACATGTTAGAAAAGGTACTAGAGATGGAAATCACATTGTAAAATAAAATAATTGTTTTATATTTTGGCCTTTAGCTCTATACTGTAATAGCCATTTAGTAACATTATCATTTAACTTTTCCCGAATCCTTAAAATTTAGTGTAAAGGGGGATATCTATATCTATAAGCATAAGACCACCCATCAGCTAGCAATGTCACTTGTATCAGTAAGCACATTACACTCACCATGTCCTGTGTCAGTGTAAGCATTTATAGTTTTCTGAAGGTCGCTGTGTGCAGCTGACTGCACTTTAATTATACTCATTTCTTCCCTCACAATTGTCAAATGTGCCATGAAACAAGGATGACATCCCACATTTAATATGACACTTGCAGCTCCTAGTGTCAGAATCGTGTTGAGTTTACCTTAAAATTAATGCAAAATGATATCACAATTCACTGCTAGATCCTTAACCCAAAGGAGGCGTTGTTTCTTGGCTTTGAATAATATGCTAGTAATTAACCTATTTTATTATTGTTATTCCATGATTAATATGTTTTTGATGTTGACGTAAGAATGAATCTATTGCTATTTGAGTGTGATGAGTGACAAGAATAGTTCATCTTGTATGTTGTTATCACCAATCCTACCGTTATTCATGTTATTATAAAGATAAATGAGAGTTCTACACATGTAATCATTTCAGTGAAACCTTTAAGTAATTTTTCTTTTTCATAATATGATGAATGCTTTTAAAACAAAATGTGTATACTCTTAGAAAGAGCATAAAATGAGCAACACTATATATCCAATAACCAGTCCAAGCTATTCCTTTTGTTAAACCATCAGCCAACAAATACATTATGCCCTAAGCTATACACTAGCAAGCCAGCATGTACAGTTCAGCTGTGATAGTCATACAGAATGATGACTCAAATCATTTTCCCAATGAAACATGCTTACTGATTATAGGGAGTTATTCAAATATATGCAAGTAATCATCGTGAGAGATGTTCCGGGCTGTTTTCTATTCCTTTATTATTCATGAGAACATAATCAATGCAAGGTAAATAAATAACATTTGCAGCAATATGCCTTGTAACCTTTTCTGTACTTGTCACTTCATCTAGATAAAAGTAAAACTTTATTTAAACCACTGTAGTAGGCGGGTGTTCTTAAACAACCACTACACCACATTGGAATATTTTGAATATGAGATTTTCTGCATTATTGATCAGAATATTGATGCAAATATTGATCTTTTGGCGACTTTTCAATTCATAACAGCTAGAAAAACTACTTTGATGCCAGCAATCTATTATTATTATATTTTTTTTGGCCATTTATTGATATGTGGGAAAAGCTGAAAGAGCTGCAAGCTTTAATATTGATGACATTGATAGCGGTTACTGCAGTGAAGTATGTCACAGCATTTTAACTTCCGAGGTTACAGTGTCCATCGTCCATTGTCAATAAATACATTTTTTGACTAACATTTAATACAAAATATGGTATTCCAAGATTTTATGTTAATTTGATGACATTTGGAGAGAGAAAAAAATAAACATTCACTAGAACACATAGGAAATAATTTTAAATCTATTTTTAGACAAACTGGATGTGGTAACAGTGGAATAAGAGTTCATGAACAATCACTTTAATCATTTACTGCTAATATGATAATTAAGCTAAATATGCATTTGACATTTTTCATGTAGTCAGCAGGGTTCAGAATAAATATTATTCAGTTGTTATTTTTACCGGTATATGTTTTCTTGGTGGGTCTTTAGTGTTTCCCTCAAATCAAACATGAGCCTCTCAAATTTAGTAATTTGATTCAATTTGTCAAACTATGAAATTACAATGCATAATGGTACGTGTGACTAGGCTTCTAATAGATGTGTCTACTAGTAATAAGGAAGTATCACCTTCTCTATGCCACAAAGGGGGATATATATCAATAGTAAGTAACTGTCAACTGTATTCATGGATAGTTTAGATTCTAACTG
>JAUTBV010128381.1:0-27701 GCA_032361325.1 Lepetodrilus fucensis | reverse complement strand
CTCTCTCTCTCTCTCTCTCTCTCTCTCTCTCTCTCTCTCTCTCTCTCTCTCTCTCTCTCTCTCTCTCTCTCTTTCCCCCCGCTCTTTTTCATTTATTTCCAAATTCATCCTAAGATCGTTCTTTACATTGTTGTTAATGCCATTATACTTGAAAGTGGCTTTACACCCCAATCAACACCAACTTCTGTAGCAAGCCAGCCAGCATCTTTACGGTTCAAGCTAAGAATGACAAGTGTAATAGTATATGCCTTAGAGATAGATTTGTGACCTGTTTGTAACTGAGGTTAATTATGGATGTCATTTATTATTTTCCAGCAAATTACGGGTGTAGAAGGCATGATTGTTACCAAGACAAGTGCAAAGAAACAACTAAAGGCCCACAGTGTTATTGTGATGCAGGATTTGAAGCAAAGGGAGATAAATGCGAAGGTAGGGATACCAAGGTTACTTTCACTTTCAGTTTGTTGTAAAACATATTTGATACAACTGTCACGACCTTGAGAAACTTAAGAAAACATATCATACATGGAACCGATACACCGAGCTATGATCGATCATAAGTTGAAGATGGCGACCACCACTCTCATCTTGCGATACGTTTACAGTGGATTGCAAAGATACTCTAACTTAGTGGATCGGGCCATAGGATCACATTACAGAAGTGAACTGCTTATGACTTTCATAACCATTCATCATAATCCAATAACTATTGCCAAAATGGATCTGGGTATCGTTTCTCAAAGCTCTCGTACCAACTATGAGACCATAGCGCTCTTGTAAGTGCATGATCTCCATATATTAGAGATGACTACGAGAGTCGTTATGGTCTCGTCGTAGGTATGAGAACTTCGAGAAACAATACCCTGAAGGTAGTTCATCATGAAGACATGGAAATGACACTTCCCAAGGACCTTCAAAGGCAATAGGGGCCTATGAGGGCCAAATCAACACATGCATTGTACAACTTCTTCTTTTAATTTTTGAACGGTACATGAAAATTTACTGTCTGATGAAGGACATGATTAGATTGAGGAGTTGAAAGAAGTTTTAGCAGTAATCACTGGTATTGGATTTCTTTTGTTTTGTAATAAATTCAATATTGCCTGTTCATATTAATATTAATTAAATGTACTCGTATATGGACATAATAATATGATGGGCACAGTTGACCTCCATCCTCTCCACTACCATCTCTGTACCTCTGAATTGATTAGCAGTTAATGGGATTGCATGAGAAAAGTTGTGGCATTGGTTATGTCATACTATATGCATTTCATCAATATGCTATGGGTCTGGCTTGATAATAACCTGAAATAACACTCTGGGGTGATAACCTGAAATAACACTGTGGGATGATATCCTGAATTAACACTCTGGGGCAATAGCCTGAAACAACCCTCTGTTACTGAAACAACAGTGGGGACATAATGTTCAATTGCTGATTGTATTCATAATGAATTGTTTTATCCTGAGTGTGCTCTAGTTATTTCGATACCCTATTATAATGTAAAAATTACAATAATAGTAGATACCACACTAAAATGATAAAATGCTCATCTGGCTTTTTTTTATTATGCTTTTATATTGGGTTTTCATTGTCTTTGTGTCAATTATTGAATGATTGGTGGCAATCTAATCACGATACCACTCGATGTCTGCTGCAGATTTTGACGAGTGTAAGTTCGACGGCTTCTGTGACCAGCTCTGCGAGAACAGCGTTGGTGGGCACACATGCTCCTGTGTTCAAGGTTACAGCCACATCGGCACCAACGGCAGCGCCACCTGCAGGGCCGATAATGGTGAGTGGTCATAGTCGTGGAATATAGACATGTATGCAAATTGGATATGATACAAGTTTGCACACACCAAAAAAATGAAGGAAAAATAAGTTTCAAAAAGCGATCGTAGTAAAGTTAATTATAGTAATGTAAACAAAGTGTGAGAGAGTTGCTATTTGTTATTTGATGGAATAAAGATGATGGTGTCAGAATCTGATAATAAGTCGGTGATATTTCATTGATCAATATGTCTGCTATGTTTACAAAATATGTTACATGTTTTGTAAAGATGGGAGTCCAGAGTGCAAGGTATATGCAATTAACAAAATTGACCAAAGCAATATACAAATTTGTCAGAAAACACGTCTTCACATATGCTATGTGCTGGGTAATGTAAAATAATTTCATTTTGTTGCATGTTTTGTAAATATGCGAGACTGTTGTTATTTTCAGCTAATCAGGCGGGACTACTTGTTGCTAACTACATTGATCTGATGCTGCTCAACTTAACAACTGGGGAACCTCTAACTTCATCGTCATTCAACGTCGTTGGCGACAAAATCACATCGGTAGACTTTGACATTGGCAATAATACAGTTTGCTGGGTGAGTGACGATCATTTATTACCTCACACTCGTGTGATATATTTTGTGTGTGATGTTTTGTCTGTCATCCATTGACAGGTGTGGCAATGTTAAGAACAGTTGTGTACCTTGATCAAAGATAGAATAAAAATGACAACAGCCAGATAACTGATGAAGAATCTTTGTGAATAAACCCATTGTTTAACCCAATTAAAATGAACTTCTTTAATTGTATTGGTAGCTTGACAGTAAGTGTTGTTACTTGCTCCGTTTCAGACGTCATACAATCTAAAGAAGGGACAAACGGAGCTAGTATGTTCTAAGTTAGATGACAGTTCCAAGAATTGGACAATTACCACACATTTCAAGTTAAACTGTGAGTATTATTTGATTGATATAATGCTCTATGTTGCTACGGCAATATGTCGTCCATAGTGTTTGTATACCAATAAATATAATTTAAATAATAACATAAATAAAGAGTTGAATTTCCACAGTATTTCATAAAGTTTGACCACACCAGATCAATGGTGAGGTTGTTGAAATGAATTAATAAATAAGTTATTAATGCAGCTCACCAATTTTTGTCCATCTATTTCTTGTTGGGGTGCTCACTTTGTAATTTCGAAAATTATTTTTAGCTGTGCGTCAGATTGCCAAAGACTGGGTGTCGGGGAACTGGTATTTCGCCGACGACAAGCGCGACCGGATCTTCCTGTGCACGGTGACTGGGGAGCACTGCCTGACGATCATCAACCATGGCATCAGCCGGCCCAAGAGTATCGCCATAGATGCATCCCGAGGGTACGCACTGTTTCCTAATATTCCCTCCCTTGTCTTGTCTGTGCAATCTCGTATGAGTGAAATATTCCCACTGCAACAAAAAAAATAAAAAATTCAATTTAAAAATATAAAATTCTTGTAACCTCCTGAGGGCATGCAGTAGTGCAATGGTAGAATGTATGGACTTGGGTGCCCGGCATCAATATTCATGGAAGTTACCTTTCTGATTCGATATTGATAGCATGTGCAGTGTATACCGCTCCAATGCAGTTATCATCTATTGTCTGTCAGTACCAGCTAGTGCTCGCAGATTTACTGCAACATTCCCATTGTGACATAAAGCAATAATTCACTCACTCACTATTTCAGATATATATTCTATGCCGACTGGTCCTCGCAGCCCAAAATTGGGCGAGCTAATTTAGACGGAAGTGGCGCTATGTCCATTATTACCAAGAAGATTGTCCATCCAAGTGGGATAACTCTGGACTTCCCTAAAAAGCAGATCTACTGGGGGGACTCCTTTCTGAACATCATCCAGAGGGCGGACTACGACGGCAATAACAGAATGACCGTGTTTAAAGACGTCATGGTGGGTATTCCATATGTCAGGTCTGCTCCCGAGATTGCGAACAGTTTTTGAGGATGATTCGTGGTCGAGTTAAAAATTAATATGAAGATTTGGGAACAAAACTTGGAGTTGGGCATGAAAATGTACTCAAAAAACTTTTGCGATCTTGGAGGACCTGAAAATGAAATATGGTAGTTCATTAAAACAAGTTTTACCAAGGCATCAATGATGTTGTTGTATTTGTGCAATGGACCACCAAAGTGAAAACTTCAATTGAAATTTTGTCCAAAGGCTTACTTTGAACAAAACTGAGTTGAGCATGAAAATATACTCGAAGGTCTTCTGATCTTTGACCTGAAAATAAGATGTTGCTGTATTTGTCCAATGGACTACCAATGTGAAAACTTTAATAATACACATTTTGATTTACTGTGAAACAAACTTCTGGTTCAATTTTCAGGTGCGAGCGCATTATGGCTTGACCCTGTTTGAGAACTACCTGTACATGTCCAACCTTCAACTACGGAACCACAGCGTGGTGCGTGTGCACCGCTTTGACCGCACGGCTCCCGCCACGATGGTCAAAAGAGATTTGCTGAAACCGGAGGCGCTGAAGGTTGTCCACCAAGTCCAACAGCCAGGATGTGAGTGTTTGGGCACAGTGTTGATTGCTGCTACTTTCAAGACATCCAAGTCTGCTGCATATTACGTTATTATTACGTTGAACGAGTAAATACAGCTAATGTTCTATTTAGATTGTTTAATTATGGTGACTTCTCTTTTCCTTCAGACAAGAATAAGATCTGTGCCAACAAATGTCAGCACATCTGCATCCCTATGCCCGGACCCAACGACGATGTCACGGCTACTTGTACGTGTCGAGCGGGATTCAAACTGGTCAATGACACCAAGTGTGAGAGTAAGTCATCAAAATCGACACTTGCCCAGCAAACTGTATTATAGCCTATTAACACTTGCCCAGCAAACTGTATTATAGCCTATTAACACTTGCCCAGCAAACTATTGTAGCCTATTAACACTTGCCCAGCAAACTGTATTATAGCCTATTAACACTGTTAAGTTGGGCTGCTAAAATACTTTGAGATGGTTTTTATGGAGGCTATCCCTAAGCATGTAGTGTATATTAATAAAATACTAAACTTGCTTCCACGTGATACCATTTATTTAAAACTCGTGAATAGTTTTGGTGTCTGACAAGTTTCAGATACAAAAACCATTCACTCGTTTCATAAAAATGGTATCACATGGAAGTGCGTTTAGTATTATCTCCACCATTTTATGCCTGTGTTACTTCATTACTCTTTCATGATACATAGGCCAGGCCTTGAGAAACCTTTTTGATTAGATTTCATATTTAGCTCAAAGTTTGTAAGGGGATTTGTGAACAAAACTTGTATCGTGATTTGTGTTCAACCCAGCTGTTTTCGGTTCATGACCTTTGACCTCACTGACTGTCCCTCCCACAGAGGACGTGCCGGCTCAGTTCCTGGTCTACGCCAACGCCGGCCAGGGCAGCGTGCACGGCATCTCCCTGGACCCCGCCATCACCCACGACGTCATGGAACCCATACAGAACCTCAACAGACCCGTGGCCTTGACCTTCCATGCAGAGACCAGTCACGTGTACTACTCGGACGTCAGCATGCTGCACATTGGTCGTCGCCATGTCAACAGCGCAGAGAAGCCTACGGTCTTTCTGGAGTCAGGTAAGCAGACTGTATTGTGCTGGTGTCAATAAATGTTAGCTGATTTCGGCAGTTAGTTGAAGGTCGAATTTTGTCCATTTGGGTGTACATGGCAGTGGTGGGATGTTTTTGTTGTTTGTAATTTTTACTTCAGCAGCCATGTTAAATACAGTATAATTGATATTTTATGAGAGCTTTATCAGTCATTAAAGCTAATGCAATTTCTTACTATGGAAATGGATTAGAGGAGCTTTGAAACGGAAGCAAAGGGAAATAATTAACTCGGTTAATATTTGTGCTGCAAGCACTCTATGCTATAAATAGTGTATGATTATGTTATGTTTCTATACAGGAGTGACCAGTTGTGAAGGTCTGGCCATTGATTGGGTTGCCAAGAACCTGTACTGGACAGACGACGGACATCAGACCATCAACGTGGTCAGACTAGACAACACATCGCTGACCCACACCGTCATCAACAGCACAAACCACCCCAGATCCATCGTGGTAGACCCCGTGGCTGGGTGAGCATTGCCAGACAAGCCTGTACGCGTATAACTCGTAGTCTATACCCTGCAATCACAGCCTTTGGAAGGATCCTATTCCAGTTGTCTGTTCTAAACTCCTTGCATAAGTGTAAAGAAAATCCTATGTATCTAGCCTATAGTGGCAAGATATTTGCATGCAATATTGTATATTTTACAAATTAAAAAATACTACATTTTCTATATTGTATTGCTAACTAGAAAGAAAATATGGGGGAAAATATCTACGAAATAATATTATTTGGCAATGACAATAGTGCTCTATTGTAAGTAAAGCCAAAGATATTATTAGTGCACACACAAAGAATTAAAACACTAGGAAGAAATTTGATTATAAAATATTTGTCATTGTAAGAATAGTGCCCACCGTTGTCAGCAGGTAAGGCTCATTAATTAATAGCTTTAATGCTATAGTACACTGTAGTACAATTATGAACCTAAACATATTTCAGGTACATGTATTGGATTGACCTTCTATGGCGGCCACCCGTTGACATCGATGCCAAGATTGAACGTTCGGCTATGGACGGCAGCGACCGTATCGCCTTGGTCACTGAGAACATCACGTGGCCAAATGGCCTCACTCTGGATATACCCAATCAGAGGCTGTACTGGACGGATGCATTCTACGACACGATCGAGAGTATCAATGTTGATGGTACCAACAGAGCGGTAGGTGTAACACTGTTGTTTGGAGGAGGTGGGGGCTGGGTTTTACTGTGCTTGTCAATGTTCTATGCTAGATACATAACACTAACTCTAAACAAAAATATAGATTAAACTCTTTAAAAAAAAAAATACAATGTATTTTAGATAATTCAACAATTCACATTTCTTGAAAATGAAATAAGTTCAAATTGGTAACTGAAAACTACATCTCAGGAGAAAACCCAGGTGTGAGCTATTGTTTTCTAACGAGAAATCACGGCCTCGGTTCTCTGCTGTTTGTGACTGACAGCCATTGTTGTCAACGGATCGTGATTCCTCATGTTCCAGACGGAGCGGCTGCTGAAGGGTGAAGGTCACAACCACCCTTACGGCATCGCCATGTACAAGAAGGAACTCTACTGGACGGAGTCGCTCAAAGGTCTGGTGGATAAATCTGATGGTCCTAGCAGTGTGGTGCACCTCCACAACGACAGTACACCTCTGTTTGACCTGCTGCTGTTTGACAAGGATGTTCAGCCCATGCCCAGTGAGTAGACATCTCTTTCAACTCATTATAGCCACATTAAAAAATTACTATTATTATTGGTTTATGGATTTCAAACTATCACCATTTTATTGTTTTCTTAACCCTTTCCCTGCTTGATTAGGCACAGACACAGCTATTTAGGGAATTTCTGGTTGCCTTAGCAGCGAGAGAGTTAAATCATTCATGCAGAGCTACATAGTACTGGAGGCAATGTGATTCTATAGATACAAGTTGTTTCCCCTACAGCTGCACATGCGTGTCTGGGTAACAATGGTGGCTGTACTGACCTGTGTCTGGCGGTGCCTGGTGGACGGTCCTGTGCTTGTGGCAGTGGCCGGAGACTCCAGGACAACAACGTCACGTGTGAAGGTAAGCAATAGGGCTGCTCCATTTGTCATGGCCGGCTAGCCGGGGTTTTTCTGGTTCGAGAGTATGTAGCAACCCAGCAGACCTGGCTCAGTCTACTCAGTACCAAATTGTTTTCGGCCAGCCCAGTCTAGTCGAGTCTAGAAATCCTAGCTGGCGTTCACCAGAGACCGGCACACACCGGCTAGGATTTGCCGGGTAGCTGTCAAATAGAACAGTCTATCCACAGAAAGTTCCATAAATGGCGCCTGGCAAACCTAGCCAGCTTGACAAAAGAAACGCTGGTACTGACTGACGGAGGATGATATCTGCATTTCCACTCTACAGACAACTGAATACACTATTAAGTACACAGATCTGTTGGTTCATCTCACTTGCTGTCCATTCATTCAGTAGATATGATCTGACACGGCAGATTGCGTATGTTCCAGATATCCCAGACTACAGCCAGCCCCCGGTGTGCGATGAGAACTTCAAGTTCCAGTGTAAGAACGGGGCGTGCATCAACATTCGCTGGAAGTGCGATGGCGAGCCTGACTGTATCGACCAATCGGACGAGGATCCGACTGAAGGCGGAGCTTGCAGTGAGTGGCACACTACATGATTTCTCCTTGATATATTTCAAATGATATGTTATCTAAAGTAAGATATGTTATACAATGGTCTTTTACCAATCTAAATATATTAAAATGCAAAAAAAAAACATGTTTTAGTGTGGACCATCCTTAAGAATACATATCTCAAGGTTGAGACAATAAAATGGCTGGAAGTAAGCTTAGGAAAGTCTGTGATTATCAAAGTAGACCTTGTTGAATCAAACCACAGCATACATCACTATAGGAATTCTAGGTTGTTTTTCATGTAACTCTACATATACCATCGGCTATAAATGACATAGACATGGTAATGGTGGACAACGTGTAACACAGACAGCATTATCTGTTTCCAGGCAACATCACATGTCCCGATGAGACCATGTTCGCCTGCAGAAACAAGCGGTGCATCTACGCCCAGTTTGTGTGCGATGGAGAGGCAGACTGCATTGACGAGACCGACGAACGAGCTGATGTTTGTAACAATGGTGGGTGGCATTGAAAGTGCCTGGCTTCCTCCATCCATGAAAATACCAATATGTTGGGATTGAAGCAACTAGAGATGCCATAATAGGATAATTGTTAAAAAATATCATTTGAATTTCATTGTTAACAATTAACCCTCCCTGTTGGATTATGCATTTCCAGTTGCCTTTAGCATGGAGAGGGTTAATCAGTTAAATCCTGCTGTGTGCTGGTATCAGAATATGATGAAAATGTATTTATCCATTGTATAATGGGGATGTAAAGCATGACGAGTGTTTCAGAGGCAAGTTGTTGTTGTTGTTGTAGACCGCGTTTGTCCCGCCAACTACACCAGGTGTAAGGACTCGTTCAGATGTATCCCAGACAGCTGGCTGTGTGACCATGATAAGGACTGTGCTGACGGATCAGACGAGGGAGACAACTGCGGTAGGCAGAAATAGGAATGGCTCTATTGTATCATGAATATAACTGGGTTTTAAAGCCATTTTGGTGATGGGCATTCTTGCAATGTGATCGTCGTGTATGGGTGAAAGATTCCCGTTGTGAGGTAAAAAAAACCATCACTCCCTCACTCTTGCAATTAGTTTATTTTGAATTATAATTAATGATTTATTATTTAAAGAAATGCTTCAAGGATTTATATTTTTCAAGTGAATTTGAATGGTTCACATTGTTAATGAAATAATAAATGTCATTCAATTTTTATAATAAAATGTGTTGACGGGATAGCTCAGTGACATAAATCTGTCACATTCCCAAACTGGATGTTACGAGTTCAAACTCTTATGAACCATGTCATTGCTGCGTGGTTCTGCTACCAACATAAGCACACGACACATACAGTGTCCCACAGTGACGTTAAACTCCATACTCACTCACTCACTCACTGACTGGTGGTGTTCTCTGTGTTGCTTCAGGCTACTCCAGCTGCGGTCCAGACCAGATCCAGTGTATGAGCGGTCGCTGTATCCCCTACATGTACCGCTGTGACAACGAGTACGACTGCAAGGACCACTCAGACGAGGTAACGGCATAATACTCCACGGGGGAAAGCTAAAATATTTAGGAATGGTCCTTAACAAATTGGCTTTACGTGTCATTTAATTAAATTAAATTAATTACTTTATAGGACGTTCAAGTGATGTTTATCAGATCTAGAATTGGTATTCAGTATGACTACATTTGCAGTTGTATCTGTGGCAGGGTGTTGTTTCTCGAAGCTCTCATAATCCACTATGAGACCATAGCGCTGTCGTAAGTGCTCAACCCCAATGGCTATGAGAGTCGTTATGGTCTCGTAATAGATATGAGAGCGAGAAATTATACCCAGGACTTTTAACAACAATTGATTCCTCATTTGTCCATTGTTTCAGTGGGACTGTGGAGACTGGTGCGATCCGAAACGAGAGTTCCGCTGTGCCAACGCCAGCGTGTGCCTGCCAATCATCTACCGCTGTGACAAAGAGTTCAACTGTGCTGACAAATCAGATGAACTCAACTGTGGTAAGCAAAGCTCAGTTTTCTTAATGCTGCCAGGCCCAGAGATTATGAACAACTTTTAGTACAAACTCGTGCTTAATTCGAAGGTTTTGTTTACAAATTTCAGTATAAAATTTGAGCTTGAGTTTGAAATCGTACTCATAAAGTTTCGAAATCTCAGGGCTGGCAGCATAAAGATTGCCAGAGTTTCTGCAATGTTCTCCTATAGCGGCTGCAAGTGCATCATGTCTATTTTTAGAATTTCGAAGAATGACATTTAAAACTAGGAATTCCGGTGATAAGCTAACAATCCAGAGAAAATCTTAATACGACATTACAAAGGATCGTATCCTCAAATTTATGTTTGATTCAGAGATGAATTATGTTGTTCAGCATTGTTTACGGGTAATACATCATGAGGCAATGTAAGGTACATAAAAAAGACAACCATTTCACCTACACGCTCATCACCAAAATCAGTAAACTGGGTAAATCTATAAATAGAATTCGCTCCACTTGCAGCACCTATAGTAGAGCAGCTAAGATGCATATTTTTGGAAGGGGTGGAATAGGCGTTACAACATTTGTCATTATATATCAAAATGAGTATGTAGATTTTGAAAACAGTAGCATGTGTGTAGCCCCCATGTTACTGGGATTGCTGATAGTATCTGCAGATTGCTGCCAATGTCTGCCATGTACTCTCCAGATACTCCAGTGAACCACTGTGACCCGACCAACGAGTTCCTGTGCACGAGTGGCACCTGTATCGCCAAGATCTGGAAGTGTGACGGCGACGAAGACTGCGGGGACGGGTCCGACGAGACCGACTGTGGTATGTTCTGTAGTTACTTTTCTTGTGGTATGTCCTATAGTCTTTAACTGTGCAGCCTGAATGCACCCCTGTTGCAGGTGTAATTAAGACTGGCCATATGTCTCTTTTTTTGCTAAGCTATGAAATGTGCTTGTGGGATATACGATTGCTCCTACTGGTCTCGGCCAGCTAGGTTACCCCTTTGGCTATATTCGGTAAAGCGTTGGACTCACAATCCAGTCGTCGCAAATGGGTGAAAAATTCCCTCAGCGACGTTAAACTCCATATTCACTCACTCACAATCCAGGATTGGCATGATCATCTGTTACATGCTCATCAGGTTTCTGAATGCGCCCAATGACACCATGTCATGACATCTATGCTTATGTCTTTTAGAAATGGGCATCTCAACCAACAGGACATGCCACCCCTCCGAGTTCCGGTGCGACGATGGAAAGAAATGTATCTCCATGTCATGGAAGTGCGACATGGATGTGGACTGTGACGACAAGTCAGATGAAAAGCCATCTGAATGCAGTAAGTATGGCAGGCGTGTGGATTAACAAGAAATAATATAGAATATGTCCACATGAAGGGAATTAATACAGAATATATTGCACAAGGGGGTTTATTTTGTTACAGAGGGCTGTAGATTAAGCTGGATTGTAGACTGTAACTACTATCACTGATCTATAGTGTATCCCTAGTTAAGAATGAATACAGAATATGTTGCACAATTAATACAGAATATATTGCACAAAAGGGTCTATTTTGTTACAGAGTACCACAATAACTGTGAATATCCCATGTTTACGTGCGGCGGTAACCGGCACACGTGTCTACATCCCGACAGACGGTGTGACGGCAAGATGGACTGCGCCGACGGATCTGATGAGGGCCGGCTGTGTGGTGAGTGCATATTTTTGGAAAGGGTGGAATCGGCATTACAACATTTGTCATTATCTATCAAAATGAGTCTGTAGATTATGAAAACAGTAGCATGTGTGTAGCCCCCATGTTACTGGGATTGCTGGTAGTATCTGCAGATTCATGTACTGTAGACCTCGCATATACCGGCCTCGAATCAACCAGACACACACATATAACGGACTGAATCTGAAGTCCAGGTCCCGTCCAATGCTATATTACGGCATATGCGTATAACGGACTTCGCATATAATGGACAAAAATAGCCAGTGCCGATGAGTCTGTTATATGCGAGGTCTACTGTATGTATTCATTTTTACACTTGCATTCACCAACTAAGATATTTTTCATGCAATCATGGTCACCGGTCTTACATTGTATTACAATATTTACACGTGCAATCCCCCCGACTGTTCCAGATTACAACATGTGTCTGAACCACGACTGCAGCCACCAGTGTCACAACAGTCCCGACGGCTTCGTGTGCTCCTGTCCCGAGAACATGCGCCTCATCTCCAACAACAAGACCTGTGTCTGTGAGTAGGCCTGTCTCTCTCTCTCTCTCTCTCTCATGTGTCATACTCCTCAGGAGATGGAGATGGTCAGAAATATGCACGCTGTGGCATCCTTTCACTCTGTCCATTGTGCTTCTGATTTGTGATATTGCACCATCCATAGTATAAATGTTTCTGATGGCATGCCATCCATTGTGTATGCTTCTGATTATATGAATAGTCGTATGAATGAAAGATTTCCATTTACATTGAGCCAAAAATTATTACAATAAATCGGACAAGAATTCAGTTGATGAGTTCTGACCCAGAGATTATGAATCATGTTTGAGTATGATTTCATGCTCAACTCGAAAGTTTTGTTCACAAATCCTTGAGCATGAAATCATACTAAAAACGTTACAAGTTGTAAGATTGGAGCCTGGTTTGAATATTTACTAAAATTGATTCCCCCACATTCTGCAATCTTCTTCTGCGTACTTGCAGCCCAGGACACGTGTGAGAAGTGGGGCATCTGCAGTCAGAAGTGTATGTCCACCCCAGACGGCCACCAGTGTCTCTGTCACCCCGGATACACGCTGGCCAACGACAGATACAGCTGTAAACCCAATGGTAAGATCGCTACTAGGACTGATTCAAAATTGATAGGATGTGCAATCTGTAGAGTGGCAATGCAGATATCATCCTTGGTCTGTCAGTACCAGGCGGTGCTTGTAGGTTTACTGCAACATTCAGAGCTACTACGGATGATGCAGATTTCCTCCTGCCCTAAACTGACAAGCTGTGATATAAGTAAAAGAATCTTGAAAGCAGCTCTAATCACCAATTAAAATAAAATTGATGGTGTAGTGTAGGTGGGCTGATGATGGGTGGTGGGCTGGTTGGTGGGCTGATGATGGGTGGTGGGCTGGCTGGTGGGCTGATGATGGTTGGTAGACTGGTTGGTGGGCTGATGATGAGTTGATGGTGGGCGAGTAGTAGATGGGCGATAGGTGAGTACTAAGTGAATAGTAGAATTTTAGGATTTTTACGGGTGGTTAGTGGATGGTGTTGTCAGTAATTGGGTTGTCAATAATAGGTAGGTGAAGGATCCATAAATGAAGTAGGTAATTGAGTTTCTACAATATATGTAGAAAATATTAGACAGAAAATTCCCTACCTGTTCATGCTAACAGAATAACATGTAATAAACAACTATTTCAGACTCAGTGCCAATCTATATAATCTACTCCAATCGACATGAAATTCGTCGTTACGATCTCGGGACCATGAATTACTTCGCCCTCATCTCTGGGCTGCGGAATACCATCGCCATTGACTTCCACTATGTCAAAAACTACATCTTCTGGACGGATGTCGTGGACGACAAGATCTACAGAGGACAGATGATTTCAAACAGTAAGTTGTGTGTCAACTGCTGGAGTAATATACATGTGTGCGTTTGTAGAAACTTGTATATTTCTGCAATCATTTATGTTTTGAAATGCTATAAAGCCAAAACACAATGAGCTTGTGCATTAAGTAGGAAACACCAAGGCCATGCTCCTTTCTAGATGTTCTGTCTGTACTTTCTGTCCGAGTTACAAATGAGCAACACCGCACAGTGTTCTCGGTGTCCGGGACATGTACCAGCGAAATATAGGTGGTGCATACGGCACAGTACACAATCCAACATGGCTGCCACTGCCAATTTACTCTGTGCTGTGCTGGCTCACTCCATTCTAAAGAACAGAACATGTACTGGACATGTGACAGAACATTAGAAAGGAGCACACCCCAAATTTGTTATATGGATCCAGCCTATCGGGTAGTCAAATATTGAGACAATCGGCATGAACATGTAATGTGATCTAGTTTGTATGCCCCGAATGCATAAAACAAGAACATTTTGACATTTGTATTGTTTTCTGGTGTATATAGAATTTGAAAGGTTTCAATATAAAATATATCAGTACACATTCATCCTAGTGATTTCAACATTAATGCATGTGTAATTCATTGAATAGTTGAAAGTTGAAAATATGTGTGTACTGGTTAATTTTCCTGTGTGTTGATTTTCAGTTTGTTTATTACTATTTTATATGTTTTTTATTTGATAGATATTGTTGTGTTCATAGACTGTGAAATATTCCTGTATATGTTCATAGACTGAAATATTCCTGTATATATGGTCGTAAATTCCGATGTTTGTTTCAAAGTTCACTTGTTGTTTTCTTTTCAGCAATATATGAGCTAGGCGTGGAAACTGATTTACCATGTATGAACAAACTCAGCATGAAATCTGCCCGTTTTAGTTTTTAATTCCAATAATCCTGTTTGTCATTTCATACTTATATTCTAATATTATCTGGCCATCTTGTTTGTATGTAACTGACAGGACTAAAGTCATCTTGTTACGCAGGAAGTTATCTGTAGAATCTAAAAGTAGAGATTTTGCATGAAGGAAGCAAGTAAATCTGTTTGCATGTTGCTAAATGTGATCTCTCTTTCTTGAGTTAATATTTTTCCTTGATCTCGTATTTGGCGGAGATCAAACGTAGCTTACTGGCAATATTATATATTCAAGTCAGCCAGCCTTGGGCCTAATGTTATGAAACCTTTTGAGTGCTATTTCATGCTCAATCTCAAAGTTTTCTTCAGAGACTAATACAAAATTTTAATTGAGCATGAAATCATATTTGCCTGAAAGTGGATTTTGAACTGGTAAATAATATAGAAAAATATTGGGTGTAATATATCAGTCCATGCTTAAATGTTAAAAGATTCTGTAAGAGGCTGATGGAAAAATCACCAATTGCTAATAATTGCTCAAAACATGAATTGTCGCAAATGGATGAAATATTCGTGCAGTGACCGTAAAACTTGATAATCACTAGCTCAAAACATGATCAAGTTAATAGATCCATAAAATAAAATGCCAGAAATTAGTCAATGCTTAAACCTAAATACATATTGAAAGGTTTTCTAATAAATTCAATATTGAATCGTTTTCTAATAAATTCATAAATTACAAAATTATATAATATGAAGAAATGCATGTATATTTTAAGTTAATTCCAGCCCTTGTATAAAACTGTGGTTCTCTATCTCCCCTTTGCTTCAAGCACAGCTTATCTTGTATTCTGGAAGGCAACAATAAATAATAGCAGTGTTTCCGGTAACGTGGATCTTCAAAATGGGGTGGGCAGGAAAAAACTGTGGAAAGGCATAAATTTGCTTGATGTTATAGGACGATCTGCGATTCTGATGCAACTGGTTTCTATCATTTCACTGAGATTTGTCAGCATATAGTTGGTGCTTTGAAGGTACATGCATCCAAACACCTACATTTAAAGTAAAAGTGGATTAATTTTGTTCGAAGACGAAGGTTGAGGGTTTTCATCATTCAAAAAAGATAAAATTTAATTCTTGAAAAAATATTTGTAATGAGGGTCGGTCTGGTTACCGGAAACACATCTATTATTCTGATATATGCAGTCCACCCAGGGTTCAGAACGACTCCTTTGGGACTAGAGGTGTAGTTAAAACTCTGATCCCAGGTTTCTGTTTGAATTTGGTACCCGGATACTTGTTTGAACAACCCGGCAGAGACCTCCCAATTTTGTGGATTTTTTTGTTAATTATTCTTAAATGCTTCATCCCTTCCAATGGTGGATTTTTTTATATTTTTCTATGAAAATGTGTGGGTGCTACTGCCTTGCGGCAAATCATTGACTATATTACTATGGACAATGAATAGTGACTTGAGGTCATATTTGATGGCATCAAGCTTTGCGTTCATCAAACTAGTGTTCATTCAATTATTGGTGTAAATGAGTGTTATGCTGCTGTACCAACAGTGATCATATTTCAATGTATTTCTTGTTAATTGATTCCAAGTCTACAAACACTGGAGTCTGTAATTAAATCACTAACTTTTGTCTTTGTCCTGTCTTAATCTTTATCTGAATTGAATGCTCTGTAATTAGCTATAACAGAAAGATAGCATGGACTAGACTATAGATTGTTCTGTATTCACTGATATCTTTATGATAACATGCAGTTATTGTCTTTCTGAATTCATTCATTTTTTTTTCTTGTAGGGATTGTAATTTTGTAGATTGTGTTCAAATTTAGGCTTTTTTTTATAATGCCAAGGTATTTTGTTTTCCATTTGAAGTGATATCTGAAACAAGTTTCATTTTCATCATCAGACACATTTTATCATTCATACTCGTTTTAATTCACAGATTCAAGCCACACTACTAGCTGTAGTGATTACATGTGTTATCATTTGTTATCATTGAAGAAAGACATTAAATTATTCCTGATCTAGGATAAGAAAGAAACCGATCATTGGTCTTTCAATGTGTTCGTCATTTAAACTATTTGTGTACTTGATTAATGACACACTATGACATAAGATATGACATTTGAGATTCATGTATTGATAACTGGCCCTGAGATTATGAAACATATTTTATTATGCAAGCTTTTTGAGTATGATTTAATGCTCAACTGAAAGTTTTGTTCACAAATCCCCATACAGATTTTGATCGTGAGCATGAAATCACTAAAAAAATATTTTTTATCTTGTGACCAGATTTCATTGGTTTCATGAAGTGTATCTTATAGCAGGAGTTACATGCATTGACCTGTGTATTGATATGGCCGATATCCTTGTTGCCAGCTATCACAGACATCCAGCCCATCATTGACGTGGGTCTGGCCACCACAGAGGGTCTGGCCATCGACTGGATCGCGGACAACATCTACTGGGTGGAGAGCAACCTGGACCAGATTGAGGTGGCCAAGCTGGATGGCAGCAACCGGTCAACTCTGGTAGCCGGCAAGATGATCAGTCCTCGCGCCATCACTCTGGACCCCAGAGAGGGGTGAGTTTGGGTTAAGTGTTCTTGTGTTGAGAGCGTCGAGTTTGGGTATTTTTCTGCAGTAAGGGTTGAGTTAGGGTGAAGTGTTCTTCTGCTGAGAGGGTTGGGTTTGAGTGAAGTGTTATTGCATTAGGAGCATCAAGTTTGGATGTTTTTCTGCAGTGATGGTTGAGTTTGGGTGAAGTGTTCTTTTGCTGAGAGGGTTGGGTTTGAGTGAAGTGTTATTGTGTTGAGAGCATCAAATTTGGGTGCTTTTCTGCTGAGAGCGTCGAGTTTGGGTGTTTTTCTGTGGTGAGGGTTGAGTTCGGTTCTTCTTCTGAGAGGGTTGAGTTGTTCTTGTTCTGAGATCATCGAGGTTGGGTGTTCTTGTGTTGTGATGGTTGAGTTAGGGTAAAGTGTCCTTGTGCTTGATATAAGAGATAGGCAAGTTTGGGTGAATTATTCTCATGCAAAAACTGAGAGTGGTACGTAATTCTTGTAATTTTGTCAAATCAATCGTATTTATTTATGGCAATATCTAGTTCTCTTCTCATTCCCATGTACTATTCTATTTTGGTTAATGATTGTCTGAATAACTTGTCCTACTGCAATATGTTAACATCATGGCACACTCTGTTTTGTAGACTGCTGTTCTGGACTGACTGGGATGGACAGAATCCACGGATCGAGCGCTGTTCCATGAGTGGCGACAACCGCATTGTGGTGTACGACCTGACCCAGGTAGACCACGGAGGCTGGGCCAACGGTCTGACCATTGACTACGACGCCCGGAGACTCTACTGGATTGATGCCAGGTCAGTCAGTTGTAGCAATCACCACAGCGAAGTTAAATGTACAATTCCCACAATGATTTCTCAGCACCATGCCGGAAGAACTTCATTTTACATGTCGGGAGATGATTCGACAGTCAGTTAAATTATTGAAACAATTTTTAAAGCTGTAAAGAGTTGCCTGAGGAAATCTTCTCAGCTGTAGGAGGTGGCACTTTATTTTGTGAGAAAAATAAAATAGAATAATGATTTTAAAATTTTATTTTGTGCTGCTCCAGATCGGACTCGATGCACACAACAACATATGAAGGTCACGACCACCATCTGATCCTGCACAGACATGAAACGTTGTTGCATCCCTTTGCTGTGACGCTGTTTGAACACTACGTCTACTGGACAGACTGGACAACCAACTCACTTGTCAGGGTAAGTACCCTCGTAGCATTGTCCTGAAGCAAGTACCCTCGTAGCTTTGTCCTGGACCAAGTACCCTTATACCATTGTCCTGAAGCAAGTACCCATGTAGCATTGTCTTGAAGCAAGTACCCATGTAGCATTGTCTTGAAGCAAGTACCCATGTAGCATTGTCTTGAAGCAAGTAACCATGTAGCATTGTCTTGAAGCAAGTACCCATGTAGCATTGTTCTGAAGCAAGTATCCTTGTAGCATTGTCCTGAAGCAAGTACCATTGTACCATTGTCCTGGACCAAGTACCCTTGTAGCATTGCCCTAGACAATATCCGTATACCATTGTCCTGAACCAAGTACCCATAATTGTAGCATTTCCCTAGACCAAGTACCCTTGTAGCATTGCCCTGAACTAAGTATGGTTGTCACTGAATAAGTTCCAATAGCTGGATTTACTGACTGTTGGAGGTAGACTAGTTAGTGCTGAGGTCTGTAGATTTTAGGCAGGTAGAGAGATAAAGGCTAATATATGTTGCTTCTGTTGACAGGCCAACAAGTTCAATGGATCTGATGTCTTGACCATACAGAGGACATTCACACAACCTTTTGACCTCCATGTCTTCCATCCGAAGAGGCAACCACCTGTTGGTAAGTTTGTCTCCATCGCCATTCAGTGACCTAAAGAAATTTAAAGTAATTTTACAAGAAGAAATTCACTATCAATCCGAGTAATCCAAGCCATAATGTTAATTATCATAATTGGTAGCTGGTAGTTGATGGTTTCTTTCTGCTGACAAGCCGTCGTATAAGCTAAATCTTGAAAATTGCTCAAAACCCCAATGGAAAAAGAATGTGAGGGGAGATAACTGTTGTTAAGAAGGAATTGAGTGCACACAGATCTATTGAAAAATGTAGCACTGTGAGCATGTGTACGACATGGAATAGGTGCGTTATAAATATACATTATTATTATTATTAACTCTTTATACCTGCAGATGTGAATCCCTGCCTGAACAATGGCGGCTGTTCTCACCTGTGTCTGCTTGGCTTGAACAACACGGCCGTCTGCAAATGTCCGCACAGGATGAGGCCTATGGAGAATGACACCAAGTCTTGTAAACGTGAGTGTAACTCATGCTCATCTTTGTTTTCATTCATAAAATCGATGCCTGGTTTCATTAACAAAATTAACATATTTATTTTTAAATGTTTAAAAAAGATTTTATATTTAAAATAAAATAAAAATTAAATAATATATCTCGATGTCTACCAATAATTTGGGATAATTTTCTGCCTTCCTAATGTGGACACTAAGACAGGAACATCTGTGCATATTTCAGCGGACAACAAGTTCCTGCTGTTTGTGAAGGAGAACGAGATCCGCGGAGTTGACCTAGAGAATGCCCACTACAATGTCATCCCCTCCATCACCGTGCCCTTCGTGGAGAACGCCACCACCATCGACTACAACAGCGCCGAGGACAAGCTGTACTGGACCGACATAAAGCGCAACGTCATCCGCAGTGCCTTCATCAACGGCACTGGCGTGGAAACCATCATAGACTCTGGTCGGCCATTTTTATTTTTATTTGTTTTGTTTTTGTTTATTTTTGTTGTTTGTTTTAGGCAAAGATTCATTAGGAAAATGTTTTCTTTGTCTGCCTTAGATCCATCATTGACCCTGGCCATCAATTACTTACAAAAACAAGACACTTTTAAAATGTTTTATTTGCACTTTTATTTTAAAAATTTAAATGTATCCTCACACTAGTGCAAGGTCAAAGTGCTACGATGTGATTAATGTTCATAATGTTGTATGAAAAGGTAATAGTTTTTTTTAATGAATTTATCATTTCATTCCAGGTATTTCCAATCCCGAGGGGTTTGCCATCGACTGGCTGTCCAAGAACATGTACTTCTCCTCCTACGACAACTTAAACGCCTCCATATCAGTCGCCAAGCTAAACGGCGCCTTCCGAACACAGATAGTCAGCAATGGAGCGACTCAGAACCTCATAAAACCCAACTCCATAGCAGTTCATCCAAACAAAGGGTATGTACAGCTCTTTTTCTTAAACAAATTTCTTTCATAGTTGTCTAAGTGAATAAATGATCTGATCACGGGGCTATTCTTGAAATGTTACTATGATTGTACGCCAATCTTAACGGTTCTTATACTATGGCTATAAACTGTTCTTATCTTATGCGACATTGCATCTTTTGTCTTCAGACTGATGTTCTGGTCGGACCTGGGCGGGGACAAACACCACATCATCCGCGCCAGCATGGACGGCAGTAATCAGATCGTCATCGTCAAGGACGCCAAGCATCCCGCCAGTAAGCTTGGTTGAGATTCATCTGTCTGAATATTGTAAATGGTTGCCAGTAGAACATTGTTAAGATTCTGATTTATGTTGAAATATTCATGCTGTGGCATAAAACATTCATTCATTCTGACAGTATATGACTAGACCCACACATGTGACATACAATTGGTTTGATTTATCAGATATCTTATATTTCTATTTCGATACTTATTCCAAAACACTCGAATAGTCTCTCCCTTCTCAAATCTCACATTAATAAAAAAAATACCCTCTCCTTGCTGGAGGCAACCAGATGCCACGAAGAGCAATATCTGTTCATAATCCAGCAGGGAAAGGGTTTATAAAGCGTCGTCTTGATCTCGGGGTCTAATGGAATTGTGCTGCTCTATATTGTCTTTGGAAATAAAATTAATTCAGTTTTCCACATAACATTGACATTTTGAATATCCCATTAGATACACATTAATTTTAAAATTATTTTTGAAAATAAATCATTTGAAAATTTATATTAGATGAATATTTGAAATTCCAAATATTGTCTGTGTCTTTAGAAAGCACATGTTTGACCTTTTTTAATGTTCTCTTCAAGTTTGACGGTGAAATTACAAATATTTTTGAGCGCATGTATTTATTTTTCCTGACATTTCTGAACTTTATCTCCAGGTTTGACGGTGGATGTGACAAAGAACATGATCTACTGGATCAGTCGGGAGATGAACACGGTCAACTACTGCGACCTGGACGGCAAGAACTGTAACCAGTACACCAAGGACGTGGCCTCGCCCATCTCGCTGACCATCCACAACAACCACATCTACGTGGCCAACAATAGCAACATCCTCAAGATCGACATCGACAAGAATGAGACAGTGTCCATGAGAGACAACACGCCGCACGTCTACGCCATGAACGTGTACGACCCCAGCAGCAGAAGCGGAGGTCAGGCTTTCTGAAAATAATATTATTTTTAAAATAATGATAGTAATAATATGTCAGTTTATGATAATAATACTATAATAATAAGAAATAATAAGGTTGCTTATAGCACGCTATTACTAAGGCCCAGAGGTTATGAAACATTTTGAGTATGTTTTCATGCTTGACTCTTGGGGTACCCTTGTAGCATTGTCCTGGACCAAGTATCCTTGTAGCATTGTCCTGAAGCAAGTACCCATGTAGCATTGTCCTGGACCAAGTATCCTTGTAGCATTGTCCTGGACCAAGTATCCTTGTAGCATTGTCCTGAAGCAAGTATCCTTGTAGCATTGTCCTGAAGAAAGTACCCATGTAGCATTGTCCTGGACCTTGGGGGTAGGGGTGTTAAATGTGCACTCATTTTCATGCGAGGTATGCAATCACCCACTGTTCTGATACTTCATCGTGTATCATGCATTCATTTATTCATTCGTTTAATACTGCTCTGTTCCACTACTGACAGGACACAATGGGTGTAACGAGAAGAATGGCCACTGTGAGCAGATGTGTCTGCCCATCGACAGCGAGCGGCGGATCTGTAAGTGTACGGCGGGCTTTAAACTGGAGAGCAAGCTCCGCCAGAACTGTACCGCCATCGACTCCTTCCTGCTGTACTCCACCGAGTCCGAGATCAACGGCTTCTCCCTGGACGACCGCGTCGTGGCGCTCCCACCCATCTCCAAGATATCCCTGGCCGCCGCCGTCGACTTTCACGCAGGTACCATGCTTTTTCCTGATCTGATACATTTCTGATTGGAAACAGTCATGATCTGATGAGGTTTTTTCTGACACATTTTTGATCTGACACGTTTATGGTCTGACAATGTTAATGATGGCATAATGAATGGATTAAAAATATGATGCAAATCCTATGTTAATGAACAAATTATTAAAGATTTACTTTCCCATTAAGACATCAGCATTTATTCCACAGCAACGGACGCGATCTTCTGGGTGGACAGCAACTCTCGCACAATCTCGACCATCAAGCGAGACCTGACTCAGCGGAAGACCGTGGTGGAGGGCCGCATCAACGGCATCGAGGGCCTGGCCGTGGACTGGATCGCCAACAACATCTACTGGACCGACCGCGGGCACGACACCATCGAGGTGGCCAAGCTGGACGGCTCCAACAGATACGTGGTCACCTACGGCGACATGGAGAAGCCACGCGCCATCGCGGTCCACCCGATGATGGGGTCAGTGTCCACATCAATTTATCCGGACAAATTTCATTAGTCCTGATAATTTTTTAGATATATTGAAGATATAATGTGTTGGTGAAGTAACATACTACTAATCTCTGAATGTATTCTCTATGGTAACATTTTATATGATATAGTATAGCATAGTATATTTCCTTGTAATATGTACCATACAATTTAAAATTATTCTAATATTGTTGTGTTATTACATATACAATCTTTAGCAATAACATCATTTTTTTTTTTAATTTAGAAAATTCTAAACGGCCGATTATTTTTCTTCTGATAGGTATCTTTTCTTCTCTGACTGGGGAGTGAAGCCGAAGATCGTGCGAGCGCGTCTGGATGGATCCAATAGGACGGACTGGATCACAACGAACATCAAGGCGCCGTTCGGACTGACCGTTGACTACAAGACTAACCAGCTGTACTGGTGTGACCAGAACCTCAACGTCATCGAGAAGGTGGACCTGATGACTGACAAGAGGACCATCATCTACCGCGACCTCACCGACTGCATGTCCCTCACCGTCTTTGGCGACTACATCTACTGGGCCGACGCGTTAGTATATCATGCAATATTCTTGGCCGTTTTTCTAATTTTTCATACAGATTTCTAAAAAATATCTTTTTACGTGTTTTAACATGGACCAATGCATTTCTACCACCCTAAGTATTTCATTCAAGAATTTATTGTTAAAAAGAAGGAATATTATTTTTATAGAATTTATTTTAGAATAAATCATTTAAAATTTCATAGATATTTTTTTTTAAATTAAGTCAATTTAAATTATTTAATTTATTTTATAATGCCTTTTTTAATGTAGCATTAATAACTACTGGAATATTTTTATTCATCACTGCTTCACATTCATTTTTGAAAATGTTTGCTAATGTTCACGTAATGGGTGTACGGTATGTTGAGATCTGGGACGTGTTAACTGAGCTCATGTCACTTTCTTCCTTCAGCACTGAAGACTCTGGCTCCATTAAGCGCGCCAGTAAGATGGACGGCAGCGGTGTTGTTGTCCTGAAGAAGAACCTCAAGCAGAAGATAAAGGACATCAAGATATTCGACAGGAGCAGGCAAATGGGTAACCTATGCATCTTCATTAATAAAGATAAAAATGAGTGAGTTGGTTCACGTAATAGAGCATGTGACCAACTTACCCTTAATTCAACTATGTTTCTACTATGGTTCAACCAACCACTATTAGCCAGTTGAAGCATTGCGACTGTGTGGCATCACTCAATCAACTATGATTAGTTTTATCGTTACCCCCAGTAGGTGATCGATCTCGCTCGCATAGAGCTGTTTCAAATATTCAATTACATCTTCAATATAATTGTGAGGTTTATGTGATGAAAATGTCCCCACTCCTCTCTATTAGATTAACAGTGAGTACGAAAAGGTGGAAAGGAAAATAATAAAATAAGAAAATAAATATTGACAATCCTTATTTTTTTTGTATTTATTTACAATAATTTTGATACCTTCCAGGTACAAACATGTGTCAGTCGAAGCACGGCTGTCAGCAGCTGTGTCTCTACAAGGGGGAGAACAACGGAAAGCAAGAGGCAACGTGTGCCTGCTCTTATGGAAAACTCGCTGACGACGGGAAGACCTGTGAAGGTGAGGAATCTTTAGTTACGGAATCGGCTATATGAAATGACTTGGTTTGTCAGTACCAGCCGGTGCCAGTGAAAGAATCTTGAAAGTTGGTCTAAACCCCAATTAATTTTTTTTTTTTTTAAAGAATAAATACAAAAATACAAAATAATTATATATCAACGTCCTTCTTATCATGTGTTTGCAGAGTACAAGGCGTTCTTGCTGTTCTCTGAGGTGACGTCACTGCAGACGATCCACATGACCTACAAACCTGACCCCAATGCCCCCATGAAGCCCATCCAGAATGACACGTACATGAAGAACGTGATCAGCCTGACCTATGACCATACCACACAGAAGATCTTCTACAGCGACATCCAGAGAGGAGACATCCAGTCCGTGTTCTTCAACGGGACGAAGATCGAGGTCCTTGTTGAAGGTGAGCGGCATGTGTTGCTGGAGTTACTGGACATCTGGGGGCCTATTCTCAAAATGTTCTTACAAACATCTTAGCTAAGAAGAGTTCGTAGCCATACTATAATAACCTTGGCTCCGAGATTACAATAAGTTTACGAGTTCTGTGGAACGGGGATGATGCCAGAAGTTGCTACTGTCTCCGTCATGAAGAGACTGCCTCCTGCAAGTTACAGACACTCGGCCAAGATGAATAAAACTGTGGGGGCGGGATGTAGTGCAGAGCCAAAAGTTCCAGGTTCAAATCCCACTCCAGAGGTCCCGGCATCAATGTACGCGACAGTTACCTTTCTGATACGATATTGATAGGATGCACTGACTGTAGAATGGCAATACAGTTATCATCCTTGGTCTTGTCAGTACCAGCCGGTGCTGGCAGGTTTACTGCAACATTTAGCGCTATGGATGTTGCGGGTTTCTTCCTGCCTTAAAACTGACAAGTCGTGATATTAGTGAAATATTCTAGAAAGCAACTTTAAACCCCAATTTAAAAAAATAAATACAAAATAAACTAAACTAAAGCTGTGGTTCAGACAGTAACTGTTGCTGTGTGTTGCAGGTGTGGGAGCCGCGGAAGGTCTGGCGTACGACTCTGACACCGGCGACCTCTACTGGACCAGCTACACCAACTCCTCCATCAGCAAGCGGAGGATAACCGTCCCCGCCAAGGAGCGAACCACCACAGTGCTCATCAAGCTGTCGGGTCTGGACCACCCTCGTGCCATCGTCATTGACGTCTGCAGCAAGTAGGTTCACTCAGATGCCCTGGTAGATAGATATAAAGGTAGATGAGTATCATCCGGGGATCCACAGATTCTGATGTTCCGAGGGTCAATCTTGTAAATCTGATCATGGCCTGAGGTCCTTGGATCCTGGCGATTTCAGCTGAAAACACAATTCTCTCTCTCTATATCTCCTAACTGTTCTGTGGTAATTGACTGTCTGCTAACTGTTGTATGGATTTACTGCTAACTGTTCCATGCGGTTCACTGCTAATTTTTCTATGCTATTGACTGCTAACTGTTCTATGTTATTGACTGCTAACTGTTTCATGCTATTGACTGCTAACTATTTTATGCTACTGACTGCTAACTGTTGCTGACTGCTAACTGTTCTATGTTATGCTCTCCAGTACAATGTTCTGGACCAACTGGAATGACCAGAAGCCCAGCATTCAGCGAGCGTTCCTCAACGGACACAAGCCGGAGTCGATCATCACTAAGAGTATCCGCACCCCCAACGGTCTGACCATCGACCACACGTCTCAGAAGCTGTACTGGACCGATGCCAGGCTGGACAAGATTGAACGGTGCGAGTTTGATGGCACTAATCGTGTGGTGAGTGGATGAATACCTTGTTTCAACATATTTTATATTTTATTTGTTCTTGCTGTACATCTATATGTCTCACTGCTGGGTACAAGTAGAGATGCTCTGTAGAGAAGATGTTCTGAGTAGTTCAATATGAGAGGGCCTGCTCCTTTCTAGCTGTAATGTCTGTACTTTCTGTCCAATGCATGTACATTTACCAAGGATCAACACCACACAGTGTAACTACGCATGCGTCGGACAGAAATCACAGACATTACAGCTAGAAAGGAGCAGGCCCTTAAATAATCTGAACACTAAAAATATAATTATATGGCATTTTCCCCGCAGGTGATAGTGACGAAGATCCCACAGCATTCGTTCGGCATCGCGGTGTACGGCCAGTACATCTACTGGACAGACTGGATGCTGCGCGCGGTGCTGCGTGCCAACAAGTACGACGGAACTGGCCTGGCCTGGCTTAAGAAGGGCATCAAGAGACAACCCATGGGCATCGTGGCCGTCACCAACGACACCAACGATTGTGAGTCTGATATTTAATTGCAGCTTGCCAGAGAAGTACAGTCGGAAGCTATTCAACAGTAATGGTACATTGGAAATGTTTCATTGTTTTCCATTGTTATATCCATTCTGAAGAGACGGACGTGATTTTGTTTTGCAGTAATATGGGTGAAAGATTCCCGCTGTGACTTAAAACAATAATTCATTCATTCATTTTGCAGTAATATGTTCTATGTTTATAATTGCAATCCTTAATTTTTTACTCAGGTAAACAGAATCCATGTTACTCGTACAAGTTTGGTTGTGACGAGATCTGTTCCGTCAATGAAAAGAGTGAACCCTACTGCTCCTGCACCAAGGGACATGCTCTGCTGCCCGACATGAAGAGATGTGCTGGTGAGTTGTTGTCACGTCCAGTCTTGCCCAATTCATTGGCGCCCATTTCTTCCACACCCACACAAATCATTTCCCAATATTAATCAACAGAGAACCTGTGAGAATAGATTGTGAATCTGCTACAGCTCACTGGAGAAGTACAATCACCTCAACATTTCACCCCTAACCCTAACTCCACAGTCTTCCAACCCTGGTTTCATCATTTGACCTTGAGATTATAACATTCCAAATTTTGTTTTTTAATCTATATAAAATTTTAACTTGAGTTTCATAATCTTGGTGCCTGACCTTCCTCCATTTCTCGATCACGTATGGGTTAAAGATTCCTGCTGTGGTGTAAAACAACAATTCACTCACTCCTCATCAATAAACAAGATAGTAGGGGCGGGATGTAGCGCAGTGGTAGAACGTTGGACTTCAGAGCCAAAGGTTCCAGGTTCAAATACCGTCCCCAGGGGCCAGACATCAATGTTCGCGTAAGTTACCTTTCTGACG
>JAUTBV010128370.1:0-12383 GCA_032361325.1 Lepetodrilus fucensis | reverse complement strand
TTAACAGAATATTACCTGAAAGACACCAGCTGACAGAACACTGTCTGTGAGACATAGAATTAACAGAATATTACCTGAAAGACACCAGCTGACAGAACACTGTCTGTGAGACATAGAATTAACAGAATATTACCTGGAAGACACCAGCTGACAGAACCCTGTCTGTGAGACATAGAATTAACAGAATATTACCTGGAAGAGAAGACACCAGCTGACAGAACTTTGCCTGTGAGACATAGAATTAACAGAGCATTACCTGGAAGACACCAGCTGACAGAACACTGTCTGTGAGACATAGAATTAACAGAGCATTACCTGGAAGACACCAGCTGACAGAACACTGTCTGTGAGACATAGCATTAACAGAGCATTACATGAAAGACACCAGCTGACAGAACCCTGTCTGTGAGACATAGCATTAACAGAGCATTACCTGAAAGACACCAGCTGACAGAACCCTGTCTGTGAGACATAGAATTAACAGTGTGAGTGAGTGAATATAGAGTTTAACGTCGCTGCGGGAATCTTTCACCCATTTGCGACGATAGAATTAACATAGCATTAACAGAGCATTACCTGGAAGACACCAGCTGACAGAACTTTGCCTGTGAGACATAGCATTAACAGAGCATTACCTGGAAGAGAAGACACCAGCTTGAGACACCAGAATGATAGCAGATTACTTGAATGACAACAACATGACAGAACCTTGCTTGGGAGACACCAGAATGAAAGCAAATTTCCTGGGAGACACCCAAATGATAGAACATTGCCCAAGAGACATAGAATTAACAGCACATTGCCTGGGAGATACCAAAAAGACGGCATTGTGCCTTGGAGACACTGAGCTGCACCTTGCATGGGGAACACACAACCTTGCCTAGGAGACACCAGACTGACAGCACATTGCCTGGGTTCTTGGAGATACGAAGGGCTCACATTACCAGTAATTAACCGAATAACTGACTCGCCTGACAGAACCTTGCCTGGAAGACAACAACCTAACAGCATCTTGCCTGGAAAACACCAAACAGCATCTTGCCAGGGAGATATTGCCTGGAAAACGCCAAACTAACAGCTTCTTGCCTGGAAAACAACAAACTAACAGCATCTTGCCTGGAAAACAACAAACAGCATTTTGCCAGGGAGATATTGCCTGGAAAACGCCAAACTAACAGCATCTTGCCTGGAAAACAAACTAACAGCATCTTGCCTGGGAGACACCAGAATGACAGCATCTTGCCTGGGTTCTTGGAGACACGAAGGGCTCAAACCTAGACATGTAGACACAAACCTAGACAATGTGTACACACATGGTAACACCCCATGCTACATTATCAGCATCCAGAACCAAATCAGAAAATGTTTTCAGCTTAAAATCAGCTCTTTTTAATGTAAAACAAAAATCCCTTTTCTGCAAACCTTACCAACTAAAAACATCTCCCATAATATTGCAATTCATTCCCTGACAAATTAACCCTCTCCTGGATTGCATGTAGAGGGCTAAAGCATAACATTATCATAGAAATCTGTACTAACTGGAGTCTCTGACCCAATCGTTTAAAGCGGACACAGAATGACCCAATCGTTTACAGTGGACACAGAATGACCCAATCGTTTACATCGGACACAGAATGACCCAATTGTTTATACCGGACACAGAATGACCCAATCGTTTACAGCGGACACATAACGACCCAATCGTTTACAGCGGACACAGAATGACCCAATTGTTTACAGCGGACACAGAATGACCAAGTCCAATCTGATAACCTAGGAACAGTTAGGTTTAATGGCCATCTAATGAACTAAGACTGGATCCTTGCAGAATGTCAGAATGTCAGAATGTCATATTTCTTCTTTTACCTCGGTCTGCCTTCAGTGAAAGAGACCGAGACATCGAGTCATAGCTCAAGCGTTCCTCACTCAGTATCAGCCTGGAACACAGACTTTCTATAAGTCGGCAGAGTCGTCAATAGGCCAAGTGATCTCTCATAGTACTGCCAGACAACGTGTATGAATAGTTATGGACACATGCCAGATTCTTCAAAAGAATCCTGTAGATTTTGTGTCGCCCAATGCTCATAGTTGTTTAAGACATTATTTTTTTTCTTCTTCTTTCCAGTGAGGCTGTCTGGAAGATATCAGGATCTTGCCTGATTTATTTATGACTTAGTTTGAGACGCCTTAAATGTGTCCGACTTTAGCCATACACTACTTCCTTGCCTGATCTAATTATGAATTTAGTCAAGAGACTTCTACACATTGCCTCGTCGCAAATGGGTGAAAGATTCCCGCAGCGTCGTTAAACTCCATATTCTCTCACACTCTAGACATTGCCTGATTTAAATATGACTTTAGTCAGAGACTCCCAAACCTTGCCCGATCAAATTATGACTTTTGTCAAGACTCTTCTGCCATGCTTATTTAATTATGACTGTAGTCAGAAACTCACAGACCTTGCCTGATGAATTTCTGACTAGCCGAAGACATTCTAACCTTGCCTGATGTATTCTGATTTTAGTCAGAGACATCCTGACCTTGCCAGATCTATTTACAACTAGTCGGATGTTAGAATCTGTCTCAACTCTCAAAGATAGGCTAGAAAATGCTGACAATTCCATTACTGTGAAGCAATGGGAAGCTTCCTGGACGCCCTTCTGGACACCATTACATGTGCTGACTTCAGAAGATGACATCAACATTTGTAATATGTCGTGGTTATAGAGACAAGTCAATGTAACCACTTAAACATGAACATTTAAAAATCAATATAAATCGCAGATATTTCTATAGATTTCAAACTTAAAAGCAGATATTCGAAAAATATCAAAATGACTGTCAAAAATCGAATGCTAAGATGACAACTGCATTCAGTAGTGTTCATGAAGAAGTCTTTTAACCATTTTGCTGCTGGTGGCAAATTGGGATGCCATATTTCAACAGCGATCATGTTTTCCCCAACAAGACACATTTTAGAACTCCCCACCACACAGAGAACCAGGGTACGTTTTCTCAAAGCTCACACTACGAGATTAAAGGCGCTTATGTAAGTACCCAATATCCATGTATAAGACATCGCCACAAGAGCTTCCAGAAACAATACCATGGATCATTGTATCTTGTCCAATGTGGATATTTTAAAATATTCCCAAACACACCGAAAACTTGGATCATTGCATTTCGACCAACAGGGATATTTTACAATATCCCCCAACATACCGACAACCTGGATAATTGCATTTCTTCCGTGAACATTTTACAATTCTCCACCACATTGACACCATGAACCATTGCGCCATTTACATATGAAATACAGGAACATATGTGTAAGCTATCTTGCTGTTATTCATTGATAATTGATTGATATTTGCCGACCAATGGCGACGCGTGACTGCAGACCGATAAGAAGGCCTACATAACACTGTAAGGATTGCACTTCCTGGATGCATACAAAACACAGGCAAATGTTAGGTAAGATTACCATACCCTGCGTAGCGTATCACAAGGTGTAATCCAATCTATTCCCATGAACTATTATGCTGTCAGCCACGATAAGGTGTATTTATAAAGTGCTAAATCCATGCTTGAAAGTAAAATATAGCACACTCTGTTTTTTTTTTAATTGTATATTTTTTTCTACATGATTTTGTTCACTCATCTGCCGAGATCATAGCACACAGAGAACTGCCATTGTGAATCACGCGCTAAGTAAATGCATATTGCAAATTATGATGCAATGATTGCTTAAATTAGACAAAAACAATTGTTGATAACAATGATGGATTTGGTGAGAACATAATATAATTATGTTTGGTGAGAATATATGTTTGCCCTCAGACTCTAAGCTTCCTTCTCTAAGTATAAATCCATGCAAAATAATGATAAACCGTTGGACATTTGATTTAAATAATACTGCAAAATAAAATATATATTGTGGGTACAAAAATAGAACGAATATGTGTCCCTTTGGGAAGATTAGCTGTACATTACAAGGCCTATTGAAAAGCAAAAAGCAGGTTTTGTTACCAGTACAAGTTCTCTAGAACACACTACATGGCCCACCATATGTATATCACAGTCCTGCTACGATGAAATACTGTGTAGTCACCACGAGGATGTCTGGGATAGCCCTGGGATAACCCTGGGATAACTCTTTTTAGGCTTCGAGATTACAAAATATTTTGAGTACGATTTCATGCTCTAGCTCAATTTGTATATAGTTATTTGTGAACAGAACTGTGTTAGAGCATGAACTCGTACTCAGAAAAGTTTCATGATCTCGGGGCTTTACCTACGAGTCTCCAAATGCTTTTACTTTTTTGATGTTTACATTTTTGACGCAAGAGTTTTACTTTTTACATTTTGCAAGTGAGTAAAAGAGGTTTTATGTTCACATTTGGGAAGCATGTAAAGAAAGGTTGTACTTACTACTGCGCACAGTCGATCAGCTGATACTCGTTCGAACGCTCAAAACATCCCTGCACGCCCTTGTCTTTCCACAATATCTCAGTGTGTTCATAGAATTCCTGAAACAGAACATTTTACAGTATTAGCCTACAACAGTGATATTGGGTACAAGTACATATTTTATTGTAGATCTATAAAATAAATTAAAAATGTTTTATATTTTTTTTACATTTTTTATTTTTTTTTAAATTTGTTCACTTGTATCACGGCTTGTCAGTTTAGGGCAGGAGGAAACCTGCAACATCTGTCGCACTGAATTTTGCAGTAAACCTGTGAGTACTGGCTGGTACTGACAAAGACCAAGGATGATAACTGCATTGCCACTCTACAGTCAGTGCATCCTATCGATATCGCATCAGAAAAGTAACCAGGCTCCTGGGACGGGATTTGAACCTGGAATCTTTGGCAAAATACCATTTCTGTGGGTAGGCACTTGTCATGGGTAAACTGTGATAGGGAGTGCTCATTGATAAGTCTTCTTAGCAGTCCTCTTAGGCCAACACCATTTACATGTTTGATTCCTAGTTTATTAACATTATACCAGCTTCATTAGGTATATGTGCAAGTAAGCATGCTCACAAATCCGGGATTGTAACAATCGTAGATGTCGGTTAAATGATAATAATACCAATATGTTGCAATACAGAAATGTCCAATTATTGCAATATATAATAATAATAATAATAATAATAATACTGTAATAATAATTAAAATAAAATAATAATAACAATAATATTTATTTTTATGGATATATATTTTTTAAATATATCAAAAACAAGAGATTTGCACAGGGTTGGAACTTAACTTTAAAATGTACTCGCCCAAATAATGATATAAATAAAAAAAACATGAAATTTCTATGGGAACTTCTAACCCTGTTTACATATTGTGATTTTTTTCCTTTCTTAAATATTGCATATCATCTTTAAAATATACATTAAATAGGTTTTAATTCATAACATAATTTTTATGTTGTTCGATGATCTACATAATTCAACAGACATACATTGTAGTGCTTTCACAGTAGGTTTTAACTTCAAGTTTTCATTTAAATGAGAATAACAATATCAAAAATAAATACTTAGACATCCTTCCCAAATCCCCCTGTTATTTTAGAATTGAAATACGACCCTTCATTTCCTTTTAAAAAAATTTAAAAAAGAAGTTAATTATGCATTACTTCATCATTATCTTTTTTTTTTCACCAAAGAGAAACAAGCAAATGCAAATGGCTGGTTAGACAAGCAAGTCGACTAATCGCCCATCCATCAACATACTAATTCTCTCGGGTTTTTCTCCCCTTTCCCTGTGCCTCCTACCACAACCACAATCTCCAAAGTACGAAACATCCATCTTCCATTCACCAGCAAGGGCCCTGGCCCTTCGAGAACAACGCCAAGCTGATTCTGAAGCCCAAGCTATTTTCAGATGGATATGCTTTTGAAACACCTGACCACACTACAGTAGATTCAGCGACAGAAGCCAGAACTCTCGAAAATCAATTTTCTGAATGCGATCAAATTCTAGAGCAAGCATGAGCAGCATATAATGCCAACATCAGGCTTCCTTTCCCTGGCAAACACTGGCAAACACTGGCAAACACTGGCAAACACACACTAATACGTCACCAGGCTCCAGCAGGCAAACCACTCCATATTAACATTTAAAATGTCTTTAACATTTATTAAATACATATGAAATTTTTTTAAAAACATATGAAAATCTATATATAAACCTAAGTACCGGTAAGGCATATACTCTGAAGATGCACCAATATGTTAGCACGATGTTTACTCTACTTGGACATATTCAAGAAGACATAAAAAATACATATTTACGTCTGTCTTTCTGTAATTAGCTTGCCATAACCTTAAACAGTAATTAACATAGTTGATTAATTTTAAGATGGAATGACCGCTCTCTGTCTGTTAACACAGATGGGATTCTTGTACTGAATCTTCAGATCCCCACAAGTCAACATGTCCTCGTGAGTTTGCAAACATTCCTCACCAGTCATAAAATGATTCAAAATAACTATAATTGAAACCATTTATATTCTTAGCTGACAATGACAGATTCATCGTCATGTTCTGTTTGTAAAAAGATGCCCACACCCTTTGAAAATTAACTTATTTCAGACGCTGCCATACATATAAAAATAACAAAAGGTAAAAGAGGGATCCTGTTTGGATTCTGTTTGAATTTGGTCCCCTGCAGAGCAAGTAACAATCCCAGACATACAGGGAAGTAACATTCCCAGGCATACAGAGAAGTAACATTCCCAGGCATACAGAGAAGTAACATTCCCAGGCATACAGAGAAGTAACATTCCCAGGCATACAGGGAAGTAACATTCCCAGGCATACAGAGAAGTAACATTCCCAGGCATACAGAGAAGTAACATTCTTGGGCTGTGTTAAAACTCAGTGAGGCTGCTTCCTCCCCTAATTTAATTACACGATTCTAAATATAGCGGTCACCCAGAGAGGACCCAATGGACTATGCCTATGAGGAGGGACGTCAGCTGACCAACCCAACAGGTGCTTGACCGGCCTGAGTGAATCCTCCCACCAATCGACAGGTGGCTGATCGAAACTCAAGGGGAATCCTACGACCAATTGTGGGATTGACCAATCGACCGATAGACGATCACCTAGGCAGCCATTGCTGCTCGAGCACTGCTGGCGGTCTGTTCCGTTCGCTACGACTTTCGGTCATGGTTCAACGAGAGGACTCAAGTCTCAAGTCCAAGCAAGGCAGTGGTACAATGATGGCCCCAGTCCACCTCTGACCTTATAACTGAATCAGTTTCTGGAATCGGAGACATGTTGCATAATACACACACACCACACCACACCCCCCACTAACCCATCCAGAATCCAGATAGGTGGCAATCTGCAGGTATTCCTGAAGCCATAGCAGGTCTCTACCCCACCCCCTACCTACGAATCATTCTGTGATCGCTCAAGCTGAACCAGGGAACAAAGGCACCCATTACAGCCCCATAGACAGCTAAATTTACCTCTAACGCTATTCACCTCCATTTATCTATCTCGGCGAACTGTGTTTTTGTGCCCACATATCACGCTATTCATGCTCGTCGGCTACCGGTGGCATTAGACTAGTGTTAGCACTGTGGCACATCGCTGAGGTTATACATGCCAAACCTGTCCGAAAATCCCGAAGAAATGTGTTAACAATAGTATTTTACTTGAACTACATCATAATTAAATAGAGGAAAGTAGAATTAATCAAACCACTTCACATACTTAACATATTTATTTTAATCACTCAAGTATTTCCCAATATTGTACAGAGCTCTTTATTTAAAAACATTTAAAGGCATAATATCACAGATGTTTATGGTTGTTTTGGACTAGTTCTTACCTACAACTGCAAATACATTCACTTGACATACATAAAATCATGTTTGTACTTCCAAAAAATGTTCCACCGCTGTTTGGTAGACACATATCCACAGTAACCCCCTGTAGTCTACTGATAGACAACCTGAACATGGTCGTATTGCTATTTGCTTCATTATGTCAATGCAAGTGGATATAGCTCAGTGGTACGACTTACACATATAATACGCAACGGCAACGTTTTCTCGAAATTCCTTCATAGTTCAGTTGATACGTCAAAGACAAGATAAATAGCGGAACGTTCCATATATTCATATAAAACATTAATATTTTGACAACTATTGAGTACTGGGGACTAAGTACATCAGTAAATAACAACTTTTGTGTGGATACATCAAGGGTAATTAGTCTCAGATCGAAATTAGTTTGTCCATTATACAGGTCAATCAACTGTGATATTATGCCTTTAATAATGAATGCACATGTTTATCCATAGTTATAATAACAATGTAATGTCATATTTAATATTATTAAATATATCATATTGTCATACATGCTTTATACTAAATATTGAGAGTAGTATTCTTAAATGCGTACAATTACGGTTTGCTAACATATTCCATGGTCAAACGTATTTTTATCTTAAAGTACGTAGTCCTACATTTCATTTGTCCACGTGTATATTGGGCAACAAGCTACCCTTTCCGCATGTATTCACGCGACAATGAATACAAATATTTTCATCGAGTTACTATTTGAAAACTCAGTTTTAGTTTCAGTTTAGTTTTCGAAAAAAAAAACAGAAAAAAATCACCCACCAAATGGTGGCACATGAGAAAAACGAATTCATTTATATAACGAAACAAGGCAAATTTAGGTGTTTCACTTTCACACCGATTCGTACTTCGAGTAATGTCCCCTTAATAAGCAAAAAGAATACGACCATATTCAGTTTTTCCCCGGAGGTTTATACTCGCGATCTAAGGAAAGTTCTATATTCTGCCATACAATAACAGTGAAAAGTACAAACATTTAAGATGTTCAGATGCCAATTAAGATAATGTAGGCCCACCACGATCAAAAATGCAAATCAGTATTAGTAAAGGCAGCTATATACTTAACAACACGATAACAATTGAACTAATTATTAGTAAAGCCATCTAAATACTTACGGGCTCGCTTGGAGGCATGATCTTGTAGAGAAAGTTCCAAGAGAAACTGTTGGTATCTTCATTATCATAAACTGAAATAACAATTAATAATATTAATAACACTACTACTATTTTCCGTCTGTTACAAACATTTGCCCATGCGTTATTAACATTTGTCCATGTATTATTAACATCTGCCCGTGTGTTATTAACGGAGGCAAATATAATAACGCATGAACGTATGAACGTATGTTTGCTGTTTTTTTTCAAACATCATTTCAACATATTCAAATTCCATAAAGACAAATTTGCCGGGATTCGAACTCTCGAACTCTCGCATTTCTCGCGCTCTAGTCGACTACGCCAACTTGCCGACGAAAGCCTAACCTAAAGTTGTGTACATGTATTCAAACGGTAGTCATTTGAATGAATCGCTCGTAAAATCCCTGCACATACTAAGTATATAAATATACTTTGTATACAAGGTTTATTTGTGTATTTTTGTCGTGATATATGACAGTTAACACACGGCGCTCGGGCGTTACTGGCATGTAATGCACTCCATTTCAGGAATTACCCTTCGGGCCAATTCCTTCAACGTCGTGCATTACATACCGTAACGCCATTGGGCCGTGTGTTAACCATCACTTAAAACGGTAGCCAGGACGTCACGAGGTGGAACTTTCTTCTAGGTAGCTGCACAGTGCCACTTCCTACCTCTCGTTTCTCTGTTAAGCCAAGTAGTAGGCCTAGTACTTCCCCTCCCGTGTTTCTTCTTACGCAGCGTGTCATCATCGCTAACGGCGGACAGGGAGTCTGGCGAATACATTCGGTGGTTGTAGCTGTAGAAGTTGTCTCGCGTCGCTAGCTGACTCGAAAACGGGCTGTCGTCATTTCTGTCGAAACAAACACTTTATTAATTAGAGCATCTAATCTTTATGCAGGATATACCTGGAGTATCAGCTCGCATGTTGCTCTGTGTCTGATAAATAAGATCTGATTCCTTAAAACACGGTGTTTATTTAGCATATGTAACCAATTTCTAGGATTTATGTTAGCAAAATTAAGGGTATTTATTCCTATACTGACCCATCTAATGAGCTCGGTATGCTGCCTTTCTTTGATTTTCCAATGACTAGGATGATAACGATGGCAAGCACTATCAGAAATACCGGTATCCCCACAGACAGGCCAATGATCAGCGGCATGTTGTCGGCTGTGAAGTATAAGAACGATGGATTGTATCATGTACCGGCGTAACGATGCTGGAGTGGTCATTTACATTACTAATTCTCTACTACTAAATTAGTTTAGTGGACGTGCATTCTCACGTACTATTCATAATTATGCATCATCACTATCAGTAAAATACATTTAGGTCTTATATTACATTTATAGGTGCTAGATGATTCGATCTACAAAGACCACCGAAAAATGAAAAATAAATCTCTTAAATAGTATTCATTGGAATCGTTGCTTTTTCATTTACCTTGGAATCGAATCAATAAGTTACAACTTGCCCTTTTTACGTATGAACATTGGAAACACATTAGTTTGATCGTAGCATGAGAGTATAGATATCCTACAAGAAATACATGTAGCTGCATTGCCAAAAATAATCTGCTATGAATGCTTGCTCGTAAATTTATTGTTAAGTGTACTTACTAGTGTTGATAATTGACCTGTAAGAAAGAATATGAAAACACATTAGTAAAATCGTAAGTCTATGCACTAGAACAACTAGATGTATACACTCTCATTTTTTTGTGCGAATATTCATAAATGTGATTGTCTGTGTGCCGAGGAAAAACATGAATATATACATCAACGCAACATATGTCCGAATAAGTAATCTAACTACATACGAGTTCAAATCTCAATGTAAAGTAAGAAGACACATGCACACATATATATATGAGGACACATGCATACATATATATATGAGGGCACTATGTGTTCAATATGAGCAAAGGTCGATATCCCGGCCCACATCATTTGCAGTATGATTGGCTAGCTCTATTGGCTCCAAAATGCATCTCACATTTCAACAAATATCTAAGCTTCGATCTAGCAACCAAATACTGTAATTCTCGATTTTGCGATGATAACTCGTATTGGTTACTATTAAATACCGAAGTACCCAATCTGTTCCATCGGCTGCTCCGTCGTCAGTTTTGGTGAAAAAGCGCAGGTCGGTGAATAAAGTAATTCACAGAGTAATTATCGCTAAAACGAAAACTATAAAACTCATTACCTGGTGGCAAAATCAAAGCCTAGATGTCTGTAGAATTAATAGCTACATTTTACTACCGAGTCGGTAACAACGAAGCGGGCTCTGATCTGCATATTTGCCTCATTTACCACGTCTTTCTTGCTGTCATATTTCTACGTTTCGTTTAGAGGATGGTCATAGCCCAACCCTGGCATTCTACAGGGATACAACATACACTATAAAAGTGAACTTACACACACACTGGGGTGAATTCTACTACTTGACAGTAAGCATCGCTTCCACAGTCTTTAAGTTTGGTGAACTCACCACACAGTGTTGCTGGAAGGACAGTAAATGAATGTGTAGTTATCATTTCAATTGTTTCAGCCACCTTTTGTTCATGAATCTTCAGAACTAGAGTTCAATATCAATAAACAAGTTTCAAGAATAACAAGTCTTTACTATAAATGGTTTGAAAACGTTTATGTATAAATCCTATTGCTGAATAAAGATGAATGGATGCATGAATGCTAGATACTTTTGTGTAGCATAATCTGATTGACTATTTCAATTAGTTGCAAATCAGTTAATAAAAAGAGGAATACTAGTACATGTACAATAAATTTACCTTACAAAGAACTACTCGTATGTTAAAACACCAATAAAACATCGTCTTAACGCTAAAATTAGATTCGGTGTCTGGCTGCCGGACTATTATAGTGTGTGAGTCGAATGTAATATTAAATGCTAACCGTTTGCATCCAACTCAATGACCTCGGAAACACGGTCGTCTCCAGGCATGGTGAGGTTGAGTCTTTTTCCCAACAAGTCAAAGATGAACTTAATAAATGAACCTTCTGGGTTGCGTTCCAAGACTGTGTTTATTTCCACGCTGTAGTTCGCAATGGTACTTCCGGTCCTGTGCCCCAGAAACGTAGTATAATTACAGATACAAATACAAAGTGCATGCTCTTAGCATACATATATAATCGATATTGTACGTCCAAATATCCTTTTAGGATAGGTAACATTCCATTTGCAGTTTACAATTCCTGTATAACCCAAATAAAATACCGTAACATCTCACATTTCCTCTACTTTCCTTACTAACTTTCAAACCCACTCGCGACAACTTCCGGTGGCTAGCCCTGGTCATTTTAACGTATAATAATAGTAACAATTGCT
>JAUTBV010128359.1:0-12383 GCA_032361325.1 Lepetodrilus fucensis | reverse complement strand
GTAAGGAAGTACTCCCTACTAACTTTTGTGCATTTACGTAAATAAAACGTTGACAAATCATTTGGCGCGAGTTGACCAGAGATTGGCGCGAGTTGACCCGAGATTGGTGCGAGGTGACCCGAGATTGGTGCGAGGTGACCCGAGATTGGCGCGAGGTGACCAGAAAATCTTACCGCGAGAGGAACCATGATGAACTCTAGTGACCCGTATTATATATGCAAATATAAGAGAGTGATAGGAATTTTAAATGACAGAATAGACAGAAATCTGAAAAAAAATACAATTATATTGATAAAATGCCTCTTAGTCTATGTGGATTAGCATAAAAATTAGTGCAGTGACATATCAATATTATTTTGTTTTTGTGTTTGCATTTTAATGGTGGACAAGTACACAAAATTTGAACAATTTATTATTGGTAGATATCTTTTGTTATAGTGTAGCATGTGCCCTTAAGGCAAAGGTGGAGATCGGGTGCACCCTCTTTACCAACTTTTCTTGACAGGGATATGGTTAGGGCTAAGGTTTGCACAGACATATAGATTTACACCTGGCAAATCTGTAATCATTGATTTTTCGATGAAAATTAAACATTTTAAATAATACACAGTTGACAGTTCAGGATGTTTATGCACTTAAGCTTAGTGTTCTACGATATGTGATATATTATTAATATACAAGAGGTACATAAATATATATGCTCAACAAATAATCACATCACAGATGCGCTACTAAATTAGGTACATGAACATTTGATAATTTCACATTTTCCTGCCTTGCTATTGCTAACTAGAGATTCGATGCTGACCATTAAGGTCATTTTGATATGGGTATATAATAGTCAAGGGAGAGAACTTAGGGGAAGGCTAGATTATGCACATACAACTGGCATCTTTGGTTGTATTCTACAGGGTACTGTACATGGGGTTAAGACTACAGGGGGTTAAAACTACACTGCTAAGAAGGTGAGATTATTATTTATACAATGACAACTCTATTTGTTTTCTGATGTTTTCTGACGTGTATTCTTCAGGTCGAAGCTTCAGCTGCAATACAACTCGACTGTCTAACGGTTCAACTGAAGTCAAATTTAACATTACACCGCTTGTAAGACACCATGGTGGACACAGACAGAGAAAGAAATATTCAGATGTTAATCTGCGACGGAAAGTTGAAAATGACCTTTTCAAATGTAAGTTGAGACACATGTAAAGAGTTATTATTGTACAATTTTTTTTTTTTTTTTTTTTTTATTAAACTGAGATCTTAGGCTTTACAATGTAAACAAGATTTCCTTGGATGGATCATTATATTATTATTATTTGCATTGCAGATTTAGATAGTCAATTTATAACATGCAATTTATAACATGCATGAAGTCCATAGCTGGTAAACTGTCAATGAAGGATAAAAGCTTTCTTGATCCCAAAACCCAAACCAAATCTTCTTTTTTTTTAAAGGTGATATTCCCCTATTACGATACGTTATATTATATACTTTGTTAGCTTCGGAAGTATTTATTTTAACTCTCTCCATGCTGAAGGCAACCAGAGATGACCTAGGTGTCAGTAGGGATAGGGTTAAACTCATTAACTGATTAATGGAATTTATTTTTCTTTGCGATGGTTTCAGTGCTGAATGCTCGGACGACGCAGCTTGCCCTGGAAGCTGTCCTACGAGATTCTGGCGATGCCTTCACAACAACCAGCGCTGTGCTCGTGTTTCCACGCTCGTCCGAAGTCTTCGAGGCGATCGAGCGCCATAGAGACAGAACATCGGAGTCAACGAAAAATGAAAACTCAAATCCTCAAAACTTTGCCACGAATCAAAATTTGTTAGACCATCGACTGGGTGCAGAGTCGAGGCCTGCAAACTCCTCACAAAGGCACCATCATCTCCACAGCTTGGCGCAACAGGGCAAGGAAGGTGTCAGTTGGGAAAGCTCCATGGACGTTTTTCGTGGACAGTTTGTGGCGAGTCAGGAGTCGTCTGCGAATAAGGATGAGGTTTTTCGTGACGTGACCGATGTCGATTTTCTCGATTCGTGGTTGAGTGCCGATGCAAAGGATGTTAATGTTCGCAAAGACGGTCCAGAACACGACAAACTGCAAGAGTTCGGGTCGGAAAAGGGAGATAAAAACCACATACCTAGCAAGAATCTGTCGATGTCTATTCCAGGTCTTTCAGATGAGCTTGGTCGCAAACCTAGTGTCAAATTACCGGATTTTCTCGAAACCAAGAAGAGTCGTGTGTCTGTGAATGCAAACGTTCTTAAACGGAAACAGTCGGTTAAAAAGGCGGACAAGAATGCAATGTTATCCGTGAAACCGATCGCGTCGGACATGCTGGAGGATGTGTTTCATGAACATAATTTGGAGGTAGAGGAGGAAGGACATGGAATGGAAGCCGATGTCGGTGTCGGTGTGGTAGAGGCCGTGAAGCCAAAGGCGAAGAAACAGAAGAAATTGTCGAAAGCCGAGAAGAAAAAATTGGAGAAGGAAGAGGAGAGACATGTGAATCCTGAGAAATGGACGAAGGTTTTTAATTTGGATCTGGCAGCGTATGTTGAGGCCAGCTGCGCAACTGGAATGGTAAGATATTATTTTATCTTTATTTTTATTTTCCGTTTATTATTTTAAAGTTTAGTTTTCAAACAAAATTAGCTGTAGGGCTGTGGAAACTAGCTGAATGTGTGCACACATTTTGAAATGAGCAACTTCTGTCTGGCCATTTTTGAAGGTTGTCATCACCAAACGGGATACTTTTGTGCGTTTTTTGAATGATTTTTGAATGATTTCATCTGATTTATGGCATACCGTACTGGTTTTGTTTTCAGATGGCCAACGCACATTCAACCATACGTTTCTTCCACTTCAACAAGCAGAACAACTCTACCATGAGAAATATCCAGAACATCAACATTTACAACACCTTGATGCATGGTTGGGCGAAACAGGTATGTGCTTAGTAGTAATAAGTTATTGTAGCAAGTATGAAGTCTCCTAAAGATAACTTGCCAGAAAATATAAAAAAATCATTTCCCCCTAACTTTTAGCCCTTCCTATTTAGCTGAAAATATATTGGAATTGGAAGTAAATCAAATCAAATAAAACTGAAAGAGATTAAATTAAATTTAAAATCATAATAATTTTAGTTAAAATAAAACTTCATAAATAATAAACTAAATTAAATTTAAAATAATAATAATAAAAATATTTACAAAATAAATTTGGCATTAGCTGAAAGCTGTAGAACAGTACTGAACAGTTAACTGAATGGTTGTACATATATATGGTCATATCTCAGGGGGAGATAAGCAAGGTAAAGGAGCTGTTCGCGCTGGTCAAGAGGGACAGCCTAAAGCCGACACTACAGACGTATGCAGCCTGTCTGGAATGTCTGCAGCATAGAGAAGAGTTTGACGTGTCCCTGGGCAGACGAATGATACAGGACCTGGAGAAAGAGGTGGGCATTTAACTGCTGTTCTTTATGCACAATAGCTAGGGTGTCGTTCCTTTCAGCTGTGCCGAGTGTTCGGAGTATTCCGAACAGACAATTTTGTCAATGGATTAGCGCGTTAACTGTACAGTCAGTTCTCGCACACTGTGTGGTCTGGACTCATTGGTACGGTAGTGCAGACCACACAGGAAAAATATAGACATCACATCTAGGCAACTCTTCGCCGTCATCTTGCTTGTGTGAGATGTTTGCAAGTCGGTAAAAATTTATGATAATTATGAAAACCAATAACTTTCTTTCCAGGGATTGGATCTGAGAAATATATTTGCTGAATGTACTTTTAAGAAAGGCGAACGGGACTCAGTTTTGAAGGTAATAACTACCAAGATTATCAAAATTAAATTAAATAATACTTGATACTTTATCGTAATTTTGTATCAGTAACTTAATGCTTGTTTAATATTCTCAAAGTAATAACAACGTTAGATGCTCGATTCTTGCTTTTGAACATTTCTTGTTTCAATTAATATTCAATATTGTCAATTTTCGCATATGGGTGAACGATTCTGTAGTAGTGTTACATAAAGCACTAATTCATTCATTCATTCATTTTTTTCATTCATTCACTTTTTCATTCATTTTTTCATTCATTTATTCATTCATTCCATTCAATCGTCAATTAATTCATCCATTCATTCATCCATTTAATCATTCATTCATTTAATCATTCATTCATTCATTCATTTCTTTATTCATTCAACATAGGCAATACAGGAAATTCAGCCAGATTTTGAACCACATCCACCTCCAGTGGTAGAACTGTACTCTGGTTCACTTCTGGAGCCGCTCAATCAACCACTACCCCCTGATCAGGCAAGATAACTTCTGTGACCAGCTTAACCCTATCCATGCTGGATTAACAACTATTATTATTTTCTCCTGTTAACCTGCTGAAATCAATGTATTTTTTTTTTTCTATTCTGAAATTGAATATATTTGTCTTGCCCCTGTCAGGCATCTATAGGTGTCTCTGGGATGAAAAGTGTCAAAAGATGCAATCCGTTAAATTTTTAGTCAATATTGTACATCTAATCCTAATTTCATTGGTTGAGGTCAATATTGATGGTGGAAACCCATCAGATGTCTTTAGGCCTTTGCATTGAACAATGTAATTATTATGTTGCAATCTAGTATTAATTTTCTGTTAACATATATAAGGGTAAATCGATGAGTAAATCTGTTGTTGTTTATTAATGCTCCCACATTGATTTTTGCAGGTTGTAGAAACAAATCCCTATGCTGGAGTTATCTCCCATGAGGATATGACCAATCAGCTCGAAATACAACTCCAGCGGGAAATTGAGGGAATGGTCACTGTCAAGTCCATTGCTAGCAAACCAGAAACCACCAAGAAAATGAATGAATATGTGAGTTACCTCCCTTAGTTATTATTTTCTGGTGATGAATGTTGATGGAGATATAAAAATGTTTTAAGCCAGGGTCTTGCTCCTTTCTAGCTGTTCTGTCTGTACTTTCTGTCCAAGACATGCGCAGTGTAACTGCGCATGTGACATGTCTCGGACAGAAAGTACAGACAGAACAGCTAGAAAGGAGCATGCCCGTAGGCTCTATTTTGTTTTCTGGTGGCACCTGACCCAGTGGCCTGTCGGACATGAAACTACTTGTAGGTTGTCGGCTTGTTAATTTGGGATATTTCACTTGCCTGGTGGATAATATCTGTCCAGGGCAGACTGACAATCCTTGTTACTGTCGAGCCCTGTACACTTAATTAAATTTACACATTTTTGTAGTAAGAATATATTTATTTAACTTGGTGAATATTTCAGAGGGCAAGGCTTGAAACTGTGAAGGAAGAATGGAGGGATATGTGCAAGAAAGCTTTCGACAAGAAGCTACGATACCACTCTCGTAAGAGAAAAGGTATGGAATATCTTGTTACCAGGATTTGGTGCCATACAAGTTTTCGTATTTGTATTATTATTCCTTGAAATGTTATCAATAAAATTTTGTCCAGATCCTTTGATATCTGTATTAAAGTATTCATTCATTCCTGCACCACATAGTGTGATTGATTCCTTCCAAATGACCCGCTATCGATAACTATGCTCATTTTAAGTAGTTTATTTACATAAACTGTTAGGTGAACAGGAGGATGGAATGTGCGAGAAACCTGTGTTGATAAGGCCTCGCCAATTTCAAAACAAACGATTGTTTACTTTCGCCAAGTACAACAGCGTATTTCGATGGGTTTGAATGACATTTCATGCCTGAAAGTTTTTATTCTTGCTAATATTGCTCTATATATTATATATGACCAATAATAAAAATGGGCATAGGTGAAATCTCCCAAGTGTACGAGTCCTTTTAAACAATATTTATATCAGAAAAGCTTCCTGGATCCACAAACACTACAGTCTTTAGAAAGAATTTCCCAAAGGGAGGTATTCCAGCATTAAATCCCTTGAAAAAAAATGCAAATGGGAGAATTTATTAGGTTGTAAATATTGGTTTAAGACAGGCATTTATTGCAGCAGGCGCGTTTAATACGTCAAATACAGTAAGCTTATTTTGACTCATAAATCTGACAAACAAATCTTCAATATCTGTCATTGTATGTGTCTACCAGTGCCATTAGGCATTAACATCTTTAACCCTAAATCAGATATGTGTGCATAATCAATGTGATACACTGTGTGTTGTAGGTGAGCATGGGTTAACTCTGTTCCCATACCTGAAGGTGTTGTCAGCTGAAGACTATGTGGAGTGTATGATGCAGGTAAGAGTAGGGCGAGTGGTAGCGCAGTGGTAGAACGGTTGGACTTTCCAGGTTCAAATCCCGTCCCGGCGACAATGTTCATGAAAGTTACCTTTCTGACGCAATATTGATAGGATGGACTGTTTGTAGAGTGGCAATGCAGATATCATCGTTGGTCTGTCAATACTAGTCGATGCTCGCAGGTTTACTGCAGCATTCAGCACTACGGATGTTGTGGGTTTCCTCCTGCCCTAAACTGACACGTCAGTTAAACTGACAAGTTCATTAATGAAAGAATCTAGAAAGCGACTCTAAACTCTAATTTAATAAAATAAAATAATAATTACCGACTCTAAACCGTGTTTCAAACAATCAATTTATTTTCAACAGGAGGTAGAGAAGATTGGAATGTCGTCAGGAACGTTCAGCCCGAGTCTGACCTACCTGTGGAAACAACTTGGAATCAGAATCTGCAACAAGTACATCATGCAACAGAGGATCAAGAATGAAATTCCTTATAAGGTTTGTAGTGTTGTCAGCACTGGATGAATTTATATCGATGTGGGTTTCACAGGAGTTTGTGGTTCTGACCAGAAATTGTGGGTCACAAGAACTTGTGAATCAGAGGAACATGACATGTGTAGCTCACAGAAACTTGTGGGTTTTATAGGAATGTTGGTTTCCCAGAAACGTTTGGATTTTACAGAAACTTGTGGGTTTTGCATGAACTTGTGGATTTTATAGGAATATATGGGTCTAGCGGGATTTGGGTCTTACAAGAACTATTGTGTCTCACAGGAACTGGTGTCTCACAGGAACTTGTGGGTTTCACAGGAATGTTGTTCTCACAGGATCTTGTGTGTCTCACTGGGAACTTTTGCATCTCGACAGAACAAAAGTTTTTCCTTGCTTGTAAATTTAACCAAAAAATGCGTAGGTGCACATATGCTTTGCATTGTCTGACATCACTGCCTTATTTTCAGATCTCACAGCTGTACCGGCAGTTCACAGACCACTATAACGACGAAGCATTCGGCTTCACAAACCACAGAATGTGCTGGCAACATCTCATGGCCTCCGATCCCGACAGGACGGCATTGGTGAGTTTCGAAGAAATACAAGCGAGAGACATTATCTTGTTAAATAATTGTTTTATGTTTGTATGATTTGAAATTTTTTTTAGGAGTTTTATGTAATGTTATTCAATAATACAAATCTTATTAACACAATGATGTGCCTAGATTTGTTATTTTAATTAATATGCATATATTGTTTTGTATGGATGAAAGATCCCCGTAGCCCTGTAAAGCATCAATGTCATCAATCAAATCTTATTTAACATTCATTTAAATTTATTTAGGATACTCCTGAGAAGCTGTGGCCTCACCATATTCTGAAAGGGGTAAGTAATTTTAATTTGATATCACAGTATAGAACATTAACAACTGTTTACTATTACCATATATTTATGGGTAAGATTCTTGCCTTTCTGATGCGATCATGACAGGATGCACTGTTTGAACTCAGTACTGTAGAAACAGATATCATCCTTGGTCTGTCACTACCAGCAGGTGCTCGCAGTTTTATTGCCACATTCAACGCTACAGATTTTGCAAGTTTCCTACTCCCATAAACTTACACGTTGTGATATTAGTGAAACATTCTAGAAAGCAGCTAATTAAACCCCTGTAAAAAATGTTTAATTACAATTATACAATGTACGATTATTAGTTTTCACGTTACAAGTTTGACTGTCTGAACAGGTCGGGAAGATATTTTTTGATATCCTGCTGTATGATGTTAAAGTGGATGCCAATGCTCTCAAGTCTACTGATGAACGGTAGGTTAAAGCCATTCTGTAGATTTGTTTCATGTTGTGTCTATCAATTTCTACCTCAAATATATAAATGGCATATTTAATATAATTTTGTAACTTAAAATTTAAAATTTCCTTATTATATACTGTAAATCATGAAATTAATGCGAGCAGAATATTAATGCGAGAAATGCCACCGCCGTATTGTCGCATTTAATTGCTGCGCGTTAAAGGTAAGACTTGGAGGAAAACATGTATGGAGACATGGTCGTTCACATTTTATTGGTGTCGCATTTACATCTAAAATCTAGAGGTCGCATTAAATTAGTGACACATTAATTTAATTATTTACAGTAAATAACAGAACGTGAAATTTTTACTAGCCTGTAGGATATCTTTAACATTAGGGGAAATGGATCGTGTCGCTGGGCGAATGGGAACCTCTATCCCTGTACATGGGTATGGGTGGGGGATAGCATTGGGGGCAGGGTCGTTTCATTTCAGTAGAGCCAAAGGTCCTGTGTTTGAACCCTCCTTGTGAACCCAGCATCAATATTCATGGAAGTTACCTTTCCGATGTGATCAAGACAGGATCATGTCTGTGAAGTGCAGTATTCATCCCTGTTTGTCACTGCTCGCCAGTTCTCACAGATTTTCTGTAACACTCAACACATGGATGTTTCAGGGTTCTTCCTGCCATATTCGTCACGTATGGGTGGAATATTCCTGCTGTGACAATTCACTCACTCATTGTAGCCATAAACTGACAAATCATGATACAAGTTAAAATAATCTTGAAATCGGATCCGAACTCCAATTCAAACTCGTCGCAAATGAGTGAGCGATTCCCGTTAAACTCCATATTCAGTCACCAATTCAAACCAGACAATCTTCATATGTTTGTACCTGTTTCAGGAGTTTGTGTTCAAGTGCATGGAGCCTCACAGCAACCACTCCTCGGCCGTCATCCTTCACCATGTCCGTCCCAACCGTCGCCATGTGGAGTGTATTACATGCATGGAAGTCAGGTAGATCCGACAGTCGTAGATTTGCAATGCTAGTGATCTTTTCAAAACGGTAATGTGTGTAAGAGTCTGTAAAGTTATGTCTTGGCTAGCTATCGAGATCACATGCTACGTCATTCATAGACATACCAGTAAGAGGTATTAACAGGAGTTTGTAAGAAGCTATCTGATTGGCTAATGGCAGAGGTAATGAAAGGTCATCTGGACAAATACTTGAACAAGCTATTGGCTAATGGCAGAGGTAATGAAAGGTCATCTGGACAAATACTTGAACAAGCTTTCCGTACATGTAGGTTCTGGAAATAGGGTAAAACTATGAAAAAAAATAGCGCTGGTTATCTTGATGATTTTATTTTAATTATATCTCGACCGTGTTTTCTTTTCTTGTTTCTAAGGTCCCCCATTTTAGTGTTTCCGTGTCCGCCTGGTCATGTGATCTGTCTGGAGTGTTTCAAGCTGTACGGTATAACTCAACTGGACGAACGCAAGTTTGTGGAACATCCGCGATATGGCTACACTCTACCCTGTCCAGGTCAGGCTGTGTCCATCACACTTTCTTAATTACCTCCCTTGCAACTATACAAATGGTATGAAGATTTTTTTTTCTCTCTATTTCCTGGATTTTACACTACAAAACAAGAAAAGAGAGGGGGAGAAGAAAAAAAACAAGCCAACATACACACACCAAAATTAAGGAAAAAAAACGAATATTTACATTATTTAAATAGCAATCTGACTGGAACTATCTACACATGTTCAACCATAATGTCACATACTATAAGTTACTCCTGCTATTATTAATGTTATTGAATTACAAAATAGACATCTTTCCATGTATAGCTGTTATTTATGATCTGTATTTATGATCGTGAGGATTCTTTTACACTTTATGAGTTTCTCTTGTTATTTAGTTATGCATTTAAAGAAAATCAGGTGACAAGGTTATCTTCATACAGTGCTGAGCTGCAGTTTTTAATATTTGCATTTTTGTTTTGTTTTAGCTGGTTGTGCCAACTCTGAAATTCAAGAAAGTCATCACTTCCACTTGCTTGGAGATCAACAGGTAAGTAGTATCTCTGAGCAGAGAGTAGTGTGTGGGTACCTGGTAGTAGTATTTGTTTCTTAGGTTATAGAGAGCATCATCCCATTTTATTGAGCCCAATTTACAATTACTATGCCTCCAATAATTAACAATATTTTCATCCAGGGAAGATAAGTTGACATTCTATCCAAATAAGTGAACATTTCACGAATATATGCCATACTCATTAGAGATAAAAGTCCCATATTTGCTACAACACATTTTATATTTTTACTATAGGCGTCTTTTTCCATTATATTCAATGACTGCACTATATTTTAGCCTATATAGTAGAGCCAAAGGTTCAATGTTCGCAAAAGTTACCTTTCTGACGCAATATTGATAGGATGCACAGACTGTAGAGTGGCAATGCAGTTATCATCCTTGGTCTTGTCAGTACCAGCCGGTGCTCGCAGGTTTACTGCAACATTCAGTAATAGCAAAACAGACACTACAAGGGTTATATAGAAAATAAATACCCAATAGTCTGCCAGCCAGCTTTCAGCATTTGTATACAAGTCAATATAATAATTATTGTTATGAGTATACCTGAGGCAAAGGCTCCTTGACAAGGCTTTTATTACTGCTCGTATTTTCTCAGTACGCAAGGTTCCACGACTTCGCCACGGAGGAGTTTGTCCTGCAGACGGGTGGCGTTCTGTGTCCCGGTCCAGGCTGCGGGATGGGATTTGTCCTTGAGAGTGCAGAGAGAAAGGTCGTCTGCGTCTCCAAAGACTGTCAAGTAAGTCTTAAGGCGGCTCCAAGTGCGACTATTGTCTATAGTCTATTGTCTATTGTCTATAGTCTATAGTCTATTGTCTATAGTCTATTGTCTATAGTCTATTGTCTGACAGTAAATTGCATGAGGACTAGATCTTGCGAGTAACTGTCTGAAAGTCACGAGAAACTGTTGATAGTCATCCATCCATAGTAGAAAGTCACTTTCTACATATTTCCTTGTCTGTGGAATACCCATTGACAGGACTATTGACACTCGCACATCGACATTACTTCTCACGTGGAGTGATGCCTTTATGCTGTCAAGTAAGTCTTCATACTACAGAGTCCTTTCCACAGACACTACAAGAGTCATAACTCCATATGCAGATAGTTACAACTGTCGTAGCTCCAATACTAGTGGCATTTCTTTTGCCGAAATCGGCTAGGTTTGGCATGCACTGTTTAAGTACAGTCCCACAGCTAGATTGCTTTATTTACAAGCTAACTGGACAAGTTTCTAGACGAGTTGCGCCAGTACCTACAACATACATAGCAACAATAGACACATATTTATGATGACCCACAAATTGCAGATGGTGTTTTGCCGTGACTGTAAGAATGACTACCACGAGGGGCCGTGCGACAACAACCCACTACTACAGGCCTGGGCCCAGGTCAGCTCAACATCTCCCAGGGGTAGAATTAACGCCTGCCCGCAGGCCAATGGCACTCGACCCTCACCCCACTACCTGCGCGTTCGTTGTTCAATTCAAATTTAGACGGTATCAATATACGATTGATACCCTCTGATTTCCAAACAGTAGACCTTTATCCCCTAAATATGAACTATTGTTGGCAATAGCATTATATATTATGATAATCTATTTTTAATTTTAAGCTATATATAATTTAACGTTACAAGAATCGTTTTTGATTCGGTTAGAATCTGTAATTATTGTAAGTTTAAGTACTATCAATGAATGAAATAATCAGCCGTGATTCGAATTAGCGAATGTCAAAATCAGTCAGGATTTGTGAGGCTGTGTTTTACATTTATCTCTTATACAGTTGGTATTGCAGTTGAATGTTGTACTGTCACAGGACTAGTTGTTATCTAAGTTGAATGTTGTACTGTCACATGACTAGTTGTTATCTGAGTTGAATGTTGTACTGTCACCATGGTCACAGGACTAAATGTTATCCGAGTTGAATTTTGTCTGTCACAGGACTAGATGTTATCCGAGTTGAATTTTGTCTGTCACAGGACTAGTTGTTATCTGAGTTGAATGTTGTACTGTCACAGGACTAGTTGTTATCGGGGTTGAATGTTTTACTGTTACATGTTTGTCACAGGACTACAGGGGGCGGGATGTAGCACAGTGGTAGAACATTGGGCTTCGGAGCCAAAGGTTCCAGGTTCAAATCCCGCCCCGGGGGCCCGGCATCAATGTTCGCAAAAGTTACCTTTCTGACGCGATATTGATAGGATGCACTGACTGTAGAGTG